>MU770967.1:10365-65440 GCA_026770625.1 Nicotiana glauca | reverse complement strand
TTCAATTTATATTGTTATATTCGTATTATATCAAGTATTGTAAGATATTTGCTAAATCGCCCATTTGTGCGGATTGTTTGATCATTTTGCATTCTTGTTGGGACTTTGTCCTTCTTGTGGCAGTGACTTTGTCGCTCATCTTGGCATACCTCTTGATTCGGATCTTTTGCCGTCTTGACTCATCTTGGTTGTTTTGATTGTCTTTTGAATATTTATTTATTGGATTTTCCTATCTAGTTTATTTTATTAGTATTGAGTTAATATCTTCTGAATATTTGTAGGAGGACAAGGTTTTCAGAGAATTAGTAATCTCAAAATCGGCTAGAGGTCTGCTCCATATGGATTTTGATGAATGTGCAACATCAAAAGTACAATTGATAACCCAAACATATATATATGTCATAAGATTCACAATTACATGTTAGGAAGGAATAATTTCCATGTTCTTCAAAATACGAAACCAATATTAAAGGTTTTAAAGTGCTTAAATGATAGGGAAAAAGTTCTTAATATATTTTTTAACTACGTGATTAGGTATTGAGATGTCATGTAAACATGTTAGCCTATGCTAACATTGCTTTCATTTGAAGATAAAGCTAATATTCTTTTTGGTATTGTGAGATATGTTATGGAATTTTACTACGCTTTTCTATTTTACATTTGATTGATCATCGAATCATAGTGTATTTATGATATGATGTTCTAAAGTAGCCAGAGGTTGAGCTTCTTAAAAGATGACGAAGTTTTATGTAAATGATGTTTTTGTGATAGGATTTGAGGTTTTGGTCTTCTTTGTATTAAAAAATAATGTATTTGTTGTAGCTAAAGATAGGATTTGAAAGCATTATTTTATATTTTTGATTGGTAACCTTTTCAGATCTGTTAATTTCACTTTGGTTCTTGGCTTCCTATTAAACTTTATCTTGTTAGTAATTCAACTAGGAGAATGCAGTCGAAATGCTTAGTGTGAGCAAGCATAACTGTTATACTCCCCTTTCTTACCAAAAAAAATTAGCAGCTGCAACTTATGTGTAATATATTCGAGCAAGACTGTGGTATCTCTCTTGGCCTGTTGTTCCCATATTTTAAAATTTATAGTACCATCATTTACTGCTACTGTTTGCGAGAAAAATGCTGCACCTATCAAATGAAATTAATTTCTTTATTTTTTGTATAGGCTATTGAAAATGGTCGAGATCCAACACCAAGTGAGCTACACGTGCACGTCCATATGCATGGTCATGATGAAAAATCTTTTGTTAGTGAGCGATCCCGACTTGTACATGTAAGTCTAAAATCCTATAATTTTGTTGACTTTGTATATGACATTAACGTCCCACTTGAACTACTTGTTTAGCACCTATTTAAGTCCTAAATGTGATTTTTGCAAACTTTTGTTTGAATGAACTACTTAATAGTTAACTTTATTTATGCTTTTATCGTTTCTTTTCCCCTAATGTTCATCATCATCATTAATGAATTTCACTAATTATTATAGTATTTACAAGAAAAATATCAACAAATTACAGCTACAAACACAAACTCAATATGATATTGATCAATCTTTAGCATTTTATCAAGCAGCGAGAGGGGAAAAGAAGAGAAGAATATATGGTCTTGGATCTCAAGAAATATATTTCTATGGGCCGAATCTTCGTGCCTCCTCCTACTAATATTAACGAGGTTCATGCATCACTTTCTGATGATGACCTTCACTCTCCAGTCTCTCAGTAGTTAGCAATTCTTATTTGAACTTTATTTTGGTATTGTAGATGTTTGGTATTAACAGGTCCATGCATTGCTTTTTTATGATGATCTTCACTTTTGGTTGAACTTTATTTTAGTATTGTAAATTGTTTTAATCTTAATTATACATTTACACTTTGGTATCTATTTTGGATCTTGTAGAATATTAATTTCTATGAATTTCAGTTATTTATTAAGAGTATCTTATATATGCTTGAACAATATATTTTTTATTAAATAAAATAAAATAAAAAATATAATTTGCGACGGATTTTCTTCATAGCTATAATTAATATAGTATTACAGGGTGCGACATATTTGTGATAAAATATTTTCATCGCTAAAAGAAAGGCAAAAATGTCTCAATAATATTAGCGACAGAACTATTCATCGCCAATTAAATTTGGCGACGACATGACTTATCGATTTGGCGACAAAATTGATGATACTTGTGACGGATATGTGTTGTCGCTAAGATTAGCAACAGATACGAATCGTAGCTAATTCGTCGCGAACTTAGCGATGGATACAATTTTTTCGTTAGTAAAGGGTTAGCTACGAGCAAAGTAGTGACGGACACAAATCTGTCGCTAGTCCGTCGCTAAACAGGTGTAGCGACGGAAATATACTATTTAGCTATGGAATTCGTCCGTCGCTAAAGTCAGTTTTTTTTGTAGTGACCCTCGGCAAGTGCACAGTTTATTTCTGTTGGATCGGGCCGTCGCCTCGGCATATTATGCGCATACTTGTATTGCTGCCTTGAACTTATTTAAGTTGTTAGTACCTCTTCATGGTTTGAGAATATTTAGGTAATAATAAAAAGGAAAAATCTGAAAATTTCCTATAAAAGAAATAATTGTTTCCTTGTTTCCTTCTATTGGACTAAAAATCATGTTTATCGAAATCAACGATTTAATGTATTATTGACACTATTATTAGACCACTAGTAAGTGTCGAAGTCGACCATCTCGTCGCTACTTCTTCGAGATTGGACGGGATACTCATTGAGTACACGTTATTTTCGTACTCATACTACACTTCTGTGCATTTTTGTTACACAGGTATATGTAACTCTAGCGGCCTACTGGGCGTAGCAGCACGGATGATTCTTGGACTAGGTGAGTTGCATTATTCGAGGCGGCCCACAGCTAGTATAGTCCCTTCCAGTATATTGTATTTACTTCCTGTTCACTGTATTCCGGACGGATGTTGTATCTTATTTTCATATCAGTAGATGCTCATGCACTTGTGATACCGGGTTCTGGGATGGTTTTGAAATATTTTATACGAATTGCTTATTATTTAATTTGAATTGAAGCAGTTAATTTTTTATTTATAAAAAATTGTAGGAAAATCTTAGTTTTCAAGATTGTTAAAAATGAGAACTTCATCAAGTAATTTGGGTTGGCTTTCCTGGCAGCTATGTCCGGCGCCATCACGACCCTTAGTAGATTTTGGATCGTGACAACATGGTATCAGAGCACTAGGTTCCTAGGGTCTCACTAGTCATGAACAAGTCTAGTAGAGTCTCGCGGATCAGTATTGAGATGTCTGTACTTATCCTTGGGGGGCTACAGGGCTGTTAGGAGTACTTCCCTTCTTGATTCCTCGTCGTGCGATTTGATTCTTTGAGGCTTAGGCATTTTTTTCCTTCCTACTCAATGTTACGCGATGCGAACCGCTTGTTATAAATCGAGAATTGAAGGATTGTAATTGTACTACGAATGTGGTGCGGGGTGTTTCTCCCTGCAAGGTTGTGTAAGCTATTATCGTCGCCTTGTGGAAGAATATTCTATTGATTCAGCTCAGTAACGGTACTTCTGAGAGTCGTGAGGCTAGGCACAAGTTGCCATGATGCTTATCAACGATTATTCCGCAGTATTAATATGATGGTAGGATGTTTGCCTACGTCTCGAGGCAATGAACGACTTGAAGGGAGATTTACCCAGTGCATGATCTAAAGATTCTATATTTAATTCTCGTAAAGGGGAAGGTAAACGGGTTGAGGATGTTCGGGTTTGGGTTGATAGGGTAATAAGACTCGACATTTGCGAGCGTGGTGGAGTTTTCTTCTATAATGAGGTGTCGATGTCCTTATTGAATGTACTAAATTTGTCGGAGTTATGATCTTCTACAATTGCCCTTGGAGCAGTACATTGCGGGTCAGTATCAAAGAATCAACGGTTAAAGATTGCGGGGTGCGGCGGTTCAGATGGAACCGGTGTTTATAAGGATGACGGCTCAAGAAAGATGATCTTCAGAAAGGTTTAAAGTTAGTAGCGAATTGTGGGTTCAAGTGCTACAAAGTTATATTTCATCTAAGGCAACAATTGAGCAGCAAAGAATGAGGAAAGACGTTTGGGAAGTGTGAGGCGGTAGCTAAAATTTCTAGAAGGCCAAGTATAAGGAGTAAAGGGCGAGTAGTCGATTAAAGGGATGAGTTCCACCAAAGTGGGAGAGTGGCGGAGTTGCATATGGGCATTGTGGTAGGATGACTACGCACCTTAAGGAGAGTTTGGAATGATTTGAGAATTTCAGAGATTTGTGATTGGGGTCTACGAATTTAATTTGAAGTATGGACTATTATGCGGCAGGAGATTTGATATAACAGGAAGGAGCTGCTTGAATGAAGAAGGATACAACATAACGTCGAATTGGAAGGTTGTTTTCGCACATTTAAGTGATGTCCGCGAGGGATGAATGGACTTGTGCAGCTGAGATTGAGCTCAGACTCAGGGAGGGTTATTGATGTCATAGTGATTCCACCTTGTGAAACATCGTTGGAAGATATCGGGGAGTGATTTCCATAGGCGGGTTATTCCCTATGAGAAGGTTTGGGGCACGTGGTTGGTGAAATATTCTATGGGTTATTCAGCAAAGAGATCGGTTGTGCGAATGCGGTTGATGATTCAGAGTATAAAAGGGGGTTATTACATAAAGAATCCAAAAATTTAGGCAGTTGATTGCGCAAGGTTATGTCAATAAGAGATAAAGAATTTTGGTGAGTTTCAGAGTTGTGTAATAGTGGCTTCAAGCTAAGTGGGAGAGTCCCACCGCCTATGATTAGGTTGCATGGTTAACTGCTTGTGAGGTTTCTGGTTATTAGTATGTTGATGGGTTATTTTAGCTATGGTAAAAGAACATAAGTGGTGAATTGAGCAAAGGGATTGTTAAAGGTGTGCCATGGTTGGCCTTGTTGGCTCATGTTTAGATTTTAGAAAGGATTCAGGGTTTATGCCTCGTATAAGTGTGGGTTTCAAGGGAAGTGATTCTGCCAGGTGCTTCATCGAGAGGGTATTCATGTGCTAGAAGATCTGTGGAGTTAATTATATTCGAGGCCAAGTCAGAGCGGGTGGCTCTCAACGACGGTCCCAATAGATTCAAAAGGGTAAAGTCTGGTGCCTAATGATTTCGAGCCTATAAGTACGGTTAAGAGTCAAGCTTTTGTAGCAGCTTATGAGAAGAGGCCCAGAATGTTCTATGATGTGTTGGCTTGCAGTGCAGCATTTGCGAGGTATGAAATAGTTCGTGGGATTCGAGACAACATGGTCTCGGGATGAGTGCTGATAGAGTGTGGTAAGTGTTGAATGGAGTTGATATTGTTCCTATGGCAATCACAGATAAATTGGAAGAAGATCGATTTGTTAGCCATAGTTGAATAGGCATATTGGTGGTAGTTGTCACGACCCATTTCCACAATAGGTCATGAACGCGCCTGACACCCTTGTTAGACAAGCCATTGCGGAAACATTTCTAAAATTCTAATGTTGCTTCTAATTAGAAAGAAGTGGAATAAACACTTATCTTGGAATTTAAACCAGAAGAGCGAAATACTGTAAGTAATATAATTACACAACCCCAAAATAATCGTATACCAAAGTGTGTGCCAGAACCTGGTGTCACAAGCTACAAGCAACTAGTAGAATATACATCCAAAAGAATATCATACTATCCTACTGTCTGAATCCAAATAGACAGAAAATAGAAATACAAAAGAAAGACTTCTTCGGTTGCGGGTCGACATGGAAGGAAAGCAACTCACCGTAGAAGTCCCAAGTTCGTTCACGGATATGCACCGAAATAATAACCAGATCCACCTGCCACAGAACCTATACATTTAAGTACAGAAGTGTAGTATGAGTACATAAACAATATGTACCTAGTAAGTATCCCGTCTAATCTCGAAGAAGTAGAGACGAGAGGTCGACTCGATACTTACTAAGGTCGTGTAAAATGAGGTGAATTAATAACAAGCAGAAATAACTCAGTTCATAGGAATTAGCAAGTGAAAAGAAACTATTCTTTATTTAGATTGTCATAATGAGTGTTCGTATATATATGTAAGCAAATATGAAGTCTAACCCACAATTGAATGTCACATAAGTCACACGCATATAATCACCGAGGAACGTACGGCCCGATCCAACATAGAAATAGTAAATTGTGCACTGCCGAGGGTCGAATGGCTCGAACCATAGATGCACCTATTACCCCACTCGTGAATCACCCGTGCGATGCGGTCAAACATAAATAAGCTCATTGACAATAAACCATAACAATCAATACGCATATGGGAGTGGCCGTACATAAAAATGCCAATTATTATCTTTAAAAGAACCAAATGGGTTAAAGGGTCCTTTTTCCAATCTCATTCTTCTTAATCATAAGAGTTCATACGAATCCAAGATAATCAAACTGTACAAGAACATCACGTAAAGCATGCTTGTGGGTCCTAAACAACCCGGACTTAGCATAATAGTTGCTATGCACAGACTCGAGTCACCTAGTACGTACGTAGCCCCCGAATAAAATAACAAATAATTCAATTGTTATACCTATGGGGACAATTCCCTCTTAAAAGGTTAGAAAGGAGACTCACCTCGCTCTGAAGCGCACTTCCAATATCAAAAATAAGTCCAAACCCTCAATTTGTAGCCAAACAAGCACAAACTAGTTAAATAAAGTAAGAACTAGTCAATAAAGGCTTACAAGGTCGAATTCTAACGATTTAAGTGATTTCCCAACCTTTCCCACAAGTTTCCTAAATTTCGACCCCGAGCCCACGTGCCCGGATTCTGAGATTTTTCGAAGGAAGTTGTTCTCTACAGCCTAAGGATCAATAATATATGACTTCTAGTTCATTCCATAACAAAATTCATGCTTAAATCTTAGTTTTATTAAAACCCTAGGTCTAGCTCTAACCCTTTGAATTTATCCAATTTTTAGTGTTTAATCCAACTAACATACATGTATTTAAACTAATAATGAGTGGAAATAACTTACCTTGAAATGTTAAGTTGAAACCTTCTCTCAAGAGCCCCCAAATCGCCCCAAGGTTGAGTGTAAAATGATAAAATGGTGTTTGAGTTCGAATTAAATGAAGGCTGCTGCCCAGCAATTTCCGCTTCTGCGGTTAGGGTACCGCATATGCGGTCCCGCACCTGCAAAAAGGGAGCCGTTCTGCGGAACCGAGCAAAAGGGGCTGGACCTCTTCTATGGTCTAAGGCCCGCATATGCGGAACCGCTTCTGCGGTTTTTTGGGTCGCTTCTGCGGCTTGGGCCTAAGGTGGCTGGACCGCTTCTGCGGTCTAGGGGTCGCTTAAGCGGAACCGCTTCTGCGGTCTCTGCGCCGCTTCTGCGGTTTCCCTTGCCTGGCCCCTTTCCGCTTCTGTGATGGATGGACCACATCTGCGGTCCAAGAACCGCAGATGCGATTATGACAGAAGCAGCAACTTTCTATTGCTTTCTTAAATTTCCTACTTCGCTCGAACCTCGCTCGTTTGACACTCGGGGCTCCCGAGCCCCGCCCGAACATACCGGCAAGTTTGAAATTACGAGGCGGACCAACTTGAACCCTCGGAACACTCAACACAACGCTAAATCTTGGAATCACCCCCTAAAACCAAATGAATCAAACTATTGAACTTGAAGTTCTTAATTCTCCTCTAACGGGTATAAACGCCCTTAAACTACTCGGATTGGCCCCAAAGTTTACGAGAAAGTCTTAAACAACATTGCGGACATGTACCAAGATTCGGATAAAAAATCCGAGCCCGATACCTAGGAAATCAATGATTACTTAGTTTCTTTAATTCCTTTAAACTTCAATCTAACAATTTCACAGAAAAATTCATTACTCGGGCTAGGGACTTCGAAATTTGATTCGGGACATACGCCCAGGTCCTGTATTTTCCCACGGACCCTCTGAAATTGTCAAATCATGAATCCGGGTCCATTTTCCCAAAAAGTTGACCGAAGTCAAACTTGGTCTTTTAAGATCTTAAAGAAACAAATGGACATATTTTTACTCAAAACTCTTCCAACTCCCGAACCAATCACCCCCGCAAGTCATAAATTAGTTAAAGCAAGTACGGAAGGCTTTATTTAGCAGAGCGGCGTTCAAAAAGGCAAAATGACCAATCGGGTCGTTACAGTAGTGATCAGTTCCTTCAACGTGATCAAGTTGTGCAAGTGATTGTGACGGTACGTATTAGGCTTGTCAGCCGCCGTAATTGATGTTATTGAGATGCATTCTACTGTTATGGCTTGTTATGTGGAAGCAGATTCTGGAAAGGCTATGGTGACTTAGACCACTACTTAGAGATTTGCATATTCTACGGCTGTGAGAATTCACTTGTGTGTTGCTATGGTTCTCCTGAAGCGAGTAAAGTGAAAAGCTTTTATATGATGAAGTGTTAGTCCATTAGTGGTTCCGTAGTTATGATGAAGATCGTGCTCTATCATATATTGGCATGTTGGGTGCAGTGAGTGGTATGGAATTTGAAATTGAGAATCAAGGTTGCGGTTCGGTGTTGACAAGGATGGCACGAGCTCGGATGAGCAGAAAAGAGTTTGGATGTTTAAAGTAAGTTGGTATGGTCTTCAGTGTCGCCTGAGATCGGTGCCTTGTGCAAGAGGCTTCGTGTATTGATTTGTGGATTCTTAATTTTCCTTATAGCATTGTATGGTCGGTGGTGAGGCTGTGCAGACTTGTTACCTGGTGCGAAACGTTGTGGGAGCGTGCCCACAGGAAGATTGTATAGGTGCGGCAGGTAGTCACTTGATTGATTAAAGACTTAAACCAAATTCAAAGGTTGTGATAATCTCGTTGATTTGAGAATATATGCCTGGAGGGCACTCAGTCTATTAAGTTGTGGACTGTGGAGGATTTCTCCGGTTATGATGGTTTATCTTATGCGTTATGAAAGAAAGAATAGTTATTATGGACCTTGGAAAGGTTATTAGCCTAGTAAGTGCGACCCGAATCAGCTTGAAGTCGGTGGACGGATTCAAATGTGAATATGGGCTCTATATTAGGCTAAATGTGACCCATTTTCAGTAATGTGCTCCATATGGAGGAGTAGTCAGGGTGTTATTTCGTTGTCATATATTTCATGTAGTGATACATTGAGCCGTGTTAGTTGTGAGACGGCTTGAGAAATTGCTTATGTGTTGATGATCCACGAAGAAGTGATGTTATATGAGCCAAATGGCTCTTGAGATTCAGATTGTATACCGCACCTCAGTTGTGTTTGAGTTCTATAGCTTATAGCGCTATATGTCCCCTTAGGGATGGTATTATGCACTTAGCGTTCTTGTGACCTAAATTTGGTATTTTAATGTAATAAACAAATTTAGCTCGATGTGCATCTCCTTATGTAAGATCTATGTATGGATCAGGTGGCACGCCGACATGGGTATGTTATCTGGATCGGGTTGTGCACCACAACAGTGTGATGTTGAGTATAGTTTTCTATATGCTATTTTTGTATGTCTTGCTTCCTATTTTCTAAGGAGAGTCCGTGTTAGTGCGTGAGTTAGGTAATTCCTTCCAGAGTTCGTTTTCCTTTTGTATCGCATTCGAATTGGTAGCTTATTGGCACATGGTGGCATCACATGAGACTTTTGATTATGTCTAAGGTGGGTTATTGCCCGAGCAGTTCGTACTGGGTGAGATGAGATCATTGGATTTAGGATCAGTGCAATTTTATTATATGAAATACGTTAAGAAGTTAAGGCCATTATTCGGTTTAGAATGAAATGATGGTTCCCGTTAGGGGTATAGACCCAAATGATTTGTTAATTCGGCAGTTGGTTATGAATTTCTACACATCTCTTCCATCGTGGAGATATTATAAGAGCTAGAGCAAGGCCTACGTAGGTCATAAGGTGCAATGGGAGCATCAGATTCGTGGAACCTTGGTTTATTTAATCAGAAAATGTCATTGTGGTTTTCTGGGTAAAGTGATGTAGGGTGTGAATTCAGCAAAATTCTGCAGTCATGTTTGGGTACAGCGTGTAGTGATTGATATGATGAGCATATGTTGGAAACAAGCCTAGCATAGAATTCCAGATGTTGGAATTGGACTCTAAGGTTTATTTGCTTGAATAAAAGGAAATATCTTCAGAATTGATCGAGCTAATGTGCTCAACTGAGTTGTGGTAGCACGGGAAGGTGCAGGAGGTGTTAAACAGTAATTTTAGACTACTTCAGTGTAGTTCCCAGCACTGTTGATATCCAATATTTCCCTTATGTATTTTTATATCCAAAATACTTTCAAAATAGCATATATAAGTACACCAAAGGGTTTTGGCATTTTAATGATTTTTAAACCAACTTATTGCCTATTTTTTTATACTATAAAATCCGATAATTATTCCTAAAGCTATCATTTTGGTCGGAAATTTATTTTTATTCTCATATTTACATCAAAGTATAGCTAACATGACTTTTGCATATTTTTACAAATTCGTTTGGTATTTTTAAAACTAAATTGCATGAAATTGCAGTACAGGCCTCTTTAAGATTTGATAGCACATTCTAATTACAAATTGATCCCAATATTTTTAAGTTAATATTTATATATTATTAATTGATTCAGTACCCTTAATTTGCTTTTTAAAAAAACATTTTACTATTTTTATAAAATAACAGGCGAAAACTGGCTATTTCAATTTTGGCCACATTTCATTTCAATTATAACCTCAATTTCATTTCAATCTTAACCCCAATTGACCCCAATCTTGATGCCCAATTGGTCCAGCCCAATTCCAATTTAACCCCAACCCCTGACCCATTAAACTAAACCCGCCCGGGATTCTTTTAAATCCAGGCTGTTGATCCTTTTGATCAACGGCCACAAATGACCCTTTCCTTTTTAATCCCAAACGACCTAACCCTAACCCTCATTTCTCTCATATAGCCGCCCCCAAACTCTCTCCTTCTCTCAAATGCTCCCTAGTACTCGAAACCTTAATCGCCTCCCTCGTCTTCTCCGATCAATCTCACCGGAGTCCATAGCTTCTCAGGCCATGGACGGACTGCGCTCACCTTCCTTCCCCCCAAGCCTTGGTTGTTCAAGATTCTGAGGTCCAACCTCGATGGTGTTCGAGCAAATCGTCCACAGATCTGTGGTTCTATGGCCTCTCTGACCGTGTTCCAACGTGTTCGAGCTTTAAGAGCCTAGCTATGGGTCAGATCTGTTTGAGACCAGACCCTTTACAAGCCTTCTCATTTTTAGGGTTTCATAGAAACCTAATGCTATTCGAGGGTTTTCTGTTTGTTTTCTCTTAGATCTATGCTATATTTGTGCTATATTCGATATTTCAAGGGTTTTCCCCAATTTTTTCTTTTAAAATCATTTGATTTTCAAACTAGGGTTTCTGGAAAAACTTTCTGATTCTTTCTTCTCTTTTCTTTATGTGTGTTTCATTTGTGTTTATCTCGTATGTTTCTTCTCTGCTACGCACGTATTTGATCTTCCGCTTTTTCTTTCTGTTAATCATGATCCTTCTATGCTTTGCATCTGTCCTGTGCCTTTGGCCTAAGCTCGCATGATTATCTCTGCTATGTGATTTTTATTGTATGTATCTCCTGCTGGGTTCTTTATGTTTGCTTGCTTTATCAGATGTTTACCAAGTTCTTCTTAAGCATGCTCCATCTACTGTTTTCCTAAACCTGTATCGCTTTTTCGCTTCTAAACTTGTTTGAGTAACAAGCTTTGCCTGAATGTATTCCCTATGTTTCAATCTTGTTGTTTGTTTAAGAAAGAGACTACTGAGTCTATTCTATTTGTTGTTTTCTCATCTATGCATCTTATTAGAGTCAGAACCCCTAGTATTTGGGGGTTTTTTGACAAGCTTGACCTTGTGTTTGGACTAGGGTTCCACTCATAACCCTGATTCTCTATCAAACTCATTCCGAGTATGTGAACCTAACCTTCTTGGTTACTATGATTTCTTGCTAGTTTTGCAACAACTCTCCCTTGTCTCTGCATGCTTTTTATATGACATTCTCCTCTTTCAAAAGGCCTTTGGCCAGCCTGTGATTGATTCTGAATCCCTTTTTAAAGGGGTCTGATTGAGTGTTGATGATTTTTCTTTAAACTAAGTTCCTCTTCACCTTTCTTGGTTAGATTCATTCGTACCAAAACTTAAACTTTGATTTTTACTCGCTGTGATTGATTGCTTTTCCTTATTTATGTCCAAACCGTGTGCTACTAAGCTATTTCCTTAAATAATGCTCTATGTATTTTCCCCTGTTATATTGCCTTGGAAAAGATTTTAAATAAACGCCCTTTCCTTATTTATCATGCCCGTTTGAAATCAATCCCTTTAACCAAAGGGAAACAGCCTGTGAGTGATTCTCAAATTATTTTCTTACCTTTTTCTTACCTGTTTTCTACACTATAAAGGGGCTACCCTTTTACACTTCGACAACTTTTCTGCACAAAACAGGCTTTCACACATTGGAATACTGAGTTTTCTCTCGATCAAATTGCTTCTCATTTATAGTATTGAGCACTCTGCTTTCTACTCTTCTTTTCTCCCTTTTACCTTCTGAAATATTCTTGAGTTTTCGTGAACTCTCAAGTGTTCTGCTGCAAACTTAAGTCTGCTCCTGCTGATTTCTTGTTACTTGCTTACTCTGCTGTTCTGCTTTTTTTTTTAATTTGCAACTGGTATGTTCTTAGTTAAATAATGCCCTCTTCACTATGTGTTTACTGCTTAGTCTGTTATGCTTTCCTTCACCATGTGTTTATTTCTTAGTTTGTTATGATTTCCTTCCTTATGTTCCTGCCATTAATGTGCTTACATGAATTCCCACTTCCCTTTTTCCCCTTTATGTGTTGAGCCTGACTTGGGTCTGGTGGTGTCCTAATCATCATTCAGACTCAGGTCTGACCCTCAAGGGTCTGCTCCTAACTTGTTTGACCAAACAAATGGTCAGGGGTGTGCCAGTCTGCACCTATGGCTGGGTATGACCATCATTTGTTATGGTTCCCCAATCACTTTGCACTTACTCCTAGTTCTAACTTCTGCCCCTCTCTTGCAAGCCATGCTTTTGGACCCTAGAGTTCCCTCTAAACTTGGATGCCTGAGGGCTGGCTATTCCGCACTGCACTATTCTAATTCTAAATGGGTATCTTGGGTGTAAGCAATGCCGGGAATTCCTGAAATTCCTTGGAACTTTGAAACATCCTTGATAAAGAGAAGGCTTTGTAAATTTGGAAATCCGGAATTGGTTAAACACATGACGCTGAGGTTGCATTAGGCTTTTTGGATCTAGCTGTAGTCTTTGATGTATTTTATTTTATTTCCTTCCTTTGGTCTATAATAATTTTGTATGAAACTTGGGGAATATAGTAAAAGGGTGTGGGAGGATTTTTACTTTCTTGCATCAATAAAGGGTAGATATCATGACTTTAGGACTTTTATTTTCATACTATAAATCCTGCCTATAGGATTGTCCAATATTTCTGATTCAAAGTCACCATAGATACCATGCCTATAGGGTTTAACGTTTAATTATGCTGCAAGTCATCTAGAAATTCTGCCTATAAGGTTTAATGTTTAATCATATTGCAAATCACTAGATATCCTGCCTATAGGACTTAACGTTCATGTAATCAATGCATATAGGAATCATGCCTATAAGGAATGCATATGCATTATGCAAGATGTAGGGTTAATTAACACAATCATCTTTTACAAGTTCAATAACAGGCTTTAAAAAATCGAAAATAGATATCATGCCTATAGGACTTTGCATCAAACTCGACTGATCCGTTTTAAGCAATAAGAGTCTTTTAATTGGTCCTTAAACATCTTAATTCAGTAACGTCTTCAAAAGCCCCAATCTTTTAATAAAACCCTTTGAACCAGCATACTTTTAAGTTCTTCATATCTGCATCTCTTTCTGAAACAGTTTCTTTCTAAACATTCTGCCTAAACGTTTTACTCAATCCCTGAAATTGTCTTTTAAAATGGTTCTGCAGCTTACTTTTTCCTTAGATATTTCTGTCTCTGAAACTCTTTCACAACCATTTCTGTATTTTATACTCGAAAAAAATGATGATTCTTTTACTCATTTCTCAATTTACTGCAGTCCATACTCTCTTTTAAAAATTCTTCTGCATTACACTACTTTTCTGAAACCAGTATTTTTAAAATCACTCGATTAAAATACCTTAATACCTAACAACTGTATCCAAGTTGCCTAATGCAGACTTTCTGCCTAAAACACATGTGTTGAACCAGTTCGTTCACTGCTTAAATTTTAATCTAAGACCAAACTAGTATTTGTTAAGGCATGCTAAACTAAATGATTGTTTGATTTCTGGGGTTAATTTGATCCTTGTATGGCTGTTTGTTCTCCCCCTTTTACTTGTTACTTGTTTTGAATGTCGCAACGAGAATTTTATCCTTTAAAACTCCATAAAGGCCCCATCCCTTTCTTCCCTTTAAGGATTAGAAGTCCTAACACCCCGGAACTGATAGTTTGGGACGGGTAATAACATGCAGTAGGTAAACGATACTGTTCCGTGCTTTAATACCTAAACGGGGTGGGACGGGTAGACATGGAGATGATGATTACATGATAACACTATGCGTACAATCAGGTACCGGTGTTGTGCGAACGATCCATGTAATGTATGAACCTAGGACCCCCTCCCTCTTCATTAGTTTGTTGTTTTCAGATTTTTCAAAAGTTGCCCAAAACCTTTTCCAAACTTCCATTTCTGTTTATTTCCCTAAGTTATTTGCATCATTATTTGATCTCTCCCCTCATTACGTACCTCTTCTTAAATTGCAAAACTATTATCTTCTAAATTTCAGCATCTTTAAATATTTATTTATATCAGTTTTTTCGTATTTGCAATGCTTGCTTGTTTACCTATTTGCTTGCATTTAAAGTCACAATTGTAGCATGGCCGCGAACCACACTAGTGGATCTTGAGGGGTGCCTAACACCTTCCCCTCGGGATAATTTCAAGCCCTTACCCAACTCTGTTTTTCATCTTTAATTCTTCTTAAAAGTGTCCTAATGCACTATAATCATTAGGTGGCGACTCTCCAAAATCTCAAAAACCCAATTCCCAAAGTGGGAAAAGAGTTGTCTTCCCGAATATCGTATACCCGATTTTGCTTTAGAAAAAGGGGGCGTCGACATCATGGCGACTCCGCTGGGGATGTCTTTAGGCTTTTACCATTGCATGCTATACGTGACTTTATTGCGTTCTTTTATCGCTTTTGTTTAATGTCTTTATTTTGAAACTAACCCGTTTCTTTTGTTTCTTTTTCTTTAATTACCTTCAATTATCGCTTTTCCATCAACACTGTTGTAATTTCTGAGCAATCATTGTAAACTTTATTGTATGAATGTGAAAATACATGTCAATTTGTTTCATCCTTGTAAATTGCATCTTCAACATCATATTCCACTCGTGCCAAACAAAATCCTATAGCAACACTTATAATGAGTGGTTGCGCACTTCCAATACTATCACCCCCTTTACATTTGTCAAAGGCGTATTTGCGGTAAAACCAGTCGATCAACAGTGTAGTTGGCGGTTCCATGCCTTTCCCTCTTGAGTTGTCCGCTCAAGGGTACCAGTCTAGCACTTAGAAATAGAAACCTTACTCCGCTAAACTGAACATGCATCATGGTCAAAACTAGCCGAGTCAGTTATGTTGTCCACATAATGACTCATTAAGATAGCCTTGTCCAAAGTCCACCGGGTTTCCTAAAAACCCAAACGGACGCCTTCACTTTCTATGCATTTATTTGGAGAACTTAAATGCTTTGCTATGCTAATTATTGATTTAAATAGTCGTGTCCAGTGAGGGTAAGGGCCTAACACTCTATTTTGTAGAAAATGAGGCACGAGATCCCCAGATTTGGCATGATAACCAACATTCATCAAAGGCTGCTGAATTGGTAGAATGACCTCCACTCAAGTGATCAAACACTCGTCCGCAAGTACCTAGGGAATCTGCCTTCTCTCCCAGAGATTCAGCCCAACAACAGAATCATAGAGGCTGCAACGTTGTTCTGGGATAGCGACAAATCTGTGTTCCGCTTTGGTGACCTAGAAATGACTCCTTTACTTGAAGAAATAGGGGGTCTAGCTGGGATTCCTTGGGAGACTCCAGGTTTGCTTATGCCAGAAAATCGCAAAGGAAGGGGTTTTCTTAAGATGATGGGATTGAAGAAACCCCAGACTTAACCTATTTGAAAGACTCCTACATCCCGTTTGACTATCTATATGAGAGGTACGGCTATAGCAAGTCATACTGCACCTATTCAGACGAATTTGCTATTACCTCATTGGGGCACGTCCATAGAAGGGTTTTTGTCTTCATGTTTTGCTTTTTGGGAATGATCGTGTTCCCTATGAAGAAGGCTAGGATCCACACCAGACTAGCCATGGTAACCAAAACTATGATGGAATGGATTAGTGGGCAGACTTTCAGCATAGTGCCCATGATCGTCGCCGAGATATATCGTGCCTTGAACAAGTGTCAACAACAAGGTAGTCATTTTGAGGGTTGCAATTTATTGCTTCAGCTTTGGCTCATGGAACACCTCCGGAAAAGAGAATAACGATAAGAGATTCTACGCAGAGATTGGGATGATCATATCGCCTTCCACCAGCCAAGGCGGATGAATTATATGCCTGGAATGTTCGCACAGCCAGAGGACGCCAGAGGATGGGTGGAATTATTTGAAAATCTGAAAGAAGACCAGGTACAGTGGATGTTTGAGTGGTTCCCCATGGATGAGTTCATCGTTCGATCCCGAGATGCACCATTTCTCATACTAATTGGCTTGAGGGGAACTTATCCTTACGTTCCTCTCCGAGTCATGAGACAAGCTGGTAGAAAACAAATCATACCGAGGGTTGATAAAACAAGTCACCTCAGGGATGATTTCCAAGACGATGATAGCCCTCACAGGTGCCAAGCTCAGCATTTGTGGCATTGCAAAATTGTTTTGGGGAAAGAATCCATTAAGACAGACAGGTACCATGCCGGTTATGTGCCTCATTATTTGGGTTGGCTAGAAGACAATGGCATGGGTCAGCCAAGATCCGTTCGGGGTCACAGAATTATTAACGAGCATGCTGAAGCACAAGTTAAGTATAATCAACTACACAAGATAACTCGAGAGTGTGAAAGTGAGCATCGTGAAATACAAGAAGCCCATCAAAAATTGATCAAGGAGTGGAAAGAAATGGTTGTCAGTGCCAACAACCGACTAGGATATTTGGAGCGGGGTTTAGTAGAGCTGGAAGGAAAGTTCATCAAGAGGATCGAAGACTGCCAAAACGCTGAAGGAAATGCAGGCGGACACCTGGCCCGAGCCTACTTACTGGTAGGACTACTCAAGTTGGTGGAGCTGTTTGAGGGAAACAAGGATGCCAAATCTGGGGAAGGTCCTTCTGGGACCAAGTAGTTAGGGGTCCTTTATTTTGCCTTAAGGATGTAATAAGGCCAATGGCCACTAGTGACATTTACTTTCTATTATTTAGAGTCGTTTGGATTCGTCTTATTTTATCAATAAAATGAGGCATTTGGCATTATAAGCTCTCCAAAATTATTTGTCGCTAGGCCTACCTCGAGCACAACGAGGCACCAAAATTAGGATACGATTTATATTCATGCACAATGTGTTTAAATACTACAACATTTTTCCTCAGAACCCACACTAACTTGTTACCTTTTTGTTTTTCTTTTATTCCCCTCCCCACTGGTTAGTTCGTGCATTCTGGCACTATCGGCATATTCCACAAGATCCAAGGGCCCTCCACCTCCTCCTCCTCCGAGTCATGTCCGAAACAAGAACAAAGGAAAAATGGAAAACACAAGTGCTAGAAAGGAGATTAAAAGGGAGGAAACTTCTCAGGGTGCCCCAATTGCTAAGGGAACTGCTGCTCATCTTGAACAAAAATTGCTGAAATTCCAGGAAGAGTTGGACCAAGTTCGGAACTTGGAAAACCTATCATTATCTCTTGCTGCTTTTGATGTCAACACCTAGAATCCCGCACCTCCACAAAACACCCCGCAACCACAAATACAACCTACTCACGTCCAAACCTGAAACACATGCAACAACGCTGCATTACTCATCCTCGAGCCACTGAACCCCACAAATGACTATCTCCACAACACTCCTATTTACGTGGATACTATGCCCTACTACGCCCAACCCATCTCAAATGCACCTGAGTCTGATGACAAGGACTCCCTCATCAGGAACTTAGCGGCAGAGCTCAAGAAGTTAACCAACCGAGTTCAGGGCGTGGAAGGTAACAAAGGCATTGAAGGGTTGAATTACGAGGACTTGTGCATTCAACCAGATGTTGAACTCCCGGAGGGGTAAAAACCTCCCAAGTTTGAAATGTTCGATGGAACCGAAGATCTAAGAGTCCACCTGAGGACCTATTGTGACAAGTTAGTTGGGATCAGAAGAGATGAGAAGATCCGTATGAAGCTCTTCATGAGGAGCTTAAAGGAAGATGCACTATCCTGGTACATCAGTCAAGACCCCAATAAATGGATGAATTGGGTAGGAATGGCATCAGACTTCATAGAGAGGTTCCGGTTTAATACAGAGAACGCACCTGATGTATTCTACATACAGAATTTAAAGAAAAAACCCACCGAAACATTCCGCGAGTATGCTACTCGTTCGAGGTCAGAAGCTGCAAAGGTCAGGTCGACCCTAGAAGAAGAGCAAATGAATAGATTCTTCATCCGGGCTCAGGATCCCCAATATTACGAGAGGTTGATACTGATCGAGGGTCAAAAGTTCTCTAATATCATCAAACTCGGAGAAAGAATCGAAGAGGGCATCAAGAATGGTATGGTAACAAATCTTGAAGCATTGCAAGCCACCAATAAAGCTTTACAAACTGGTGGCACGTCCAAGAAGAAAGATGTAAGTGCCGTGATGATCGCATAGGGAGCCAAATCACCACCAAAATACCACACTTACCCATCGCCTCCACTTACATATCAGCCTATCCCAAATTACCAAGCACCCGCACCCTCCTATCCACCTCCCGTTTACCAATCCTCTCCACTTCTCACATATCAACCCACCTCGCCCAGATACTTTCAACCAGCACCTGTTTACCAAGCTTATAATTCTCAACCCTCTCACTATCAATCACCACCCACCCATCAAAATTTTCCAAGACCCAGACCAAATTTTGACCGTAAACCTCCCAGACAATACACAGCCATCGCAGAACCAATTGACCAGCTATATAAGAGACTCAAAGCTGCTGGTTATGTCACTCCTATTCCAGCCAAAGCTCCAGAAAATCCCTCCCAGTGGGTCAACCCCAACAAGACCTATGCGTATCACTCCCACATGAAAGGACACACCCTTGACGAGTGCCGTTCGTTAAAAGATAAGATTCAGACCCTGATCGATAATAAGGTCATTATAGCAAAGGAGACCGCTCCTAATGTTCGTAACAACCCCCTACCTGACCACAAAGGTAGAGACATTCATATGATTGAGATCGAGGATGATTTGAACGCCAAAGGGTCAATAGGTTTGATTGCTGAAGGGGATGAACCAAAGAAGCTGGTAGTTACCCTTAACCCAATTGTTGTGCAGAATCAGCCCTCCACGGACAATGAAGTGAGTATGTCTATGCCTCTTGAATTTGAAGCACCTCCTTCTGCAAAGGCGACCGGGCCAATCGAAGTTGAATTCGGAGTTCCAAAGGCATATACACCCTTTGAAGTTGCCGTGTTACCACCAAGGGTGCTTATTCCGGTGGCAATGACTAACACGACACCATTCCACTCAAATGCCATACCGTGGGATTACACTGCCGAAGCTAGGAGGAAAGGAATGATAAAGATAGGAGAAACAATTGCCGCACAAGGAATGACTAGAACATGGAGGGTCTACACCCCAGATCACCTAGTTGAGTCCAGTAAGCAAGCCCCAGGGCATCCCATTAAGACAGGACCCAACGATCTTTGGAGGAAAATACAGGCTAAGGAGTACTCGGTCGCTGAACAGTTGAACAAAACACCAGCACATATATCTATCCTGGCTTTTCTACAAAGTTCATATGCTCACAAGAATGCCTTAATGAAGATACTGAGCGAAGCCTACGTGCCCAGCAATATAACCGGGGGCGAGATGGCGAACATGGTGGGGCAAGTGTTGGAGAGCCACAAAATAACCTTCCATGAAGACGAATTGCCGCCAGAAGGCTTGGGCCACAACAAGGCACTGCACATCACCATGCAGTGCGAAGATTATTTCATCACCAGGGTTCTGATCAACGGGGGATCAAGCCTCAACATATGTCCGCTTGTAACTCTCAAAACTTTGGGGAAAGGCCTACACGAGGTGAGAGACGGGGCTATCAGTGTCAAAGCCTTCGATGGATCCCAGAGATCTACTATTGGAGAAATCATCCTGTGCTTGCAAATGGGACCAACATGGTTCGACGTCAACTTCCAAGTGATAGACGTCCCGACATCCTACAACTTGCTATTAGGACGCCCCTGGATCTACGCTGCTGGAGCCGTAGCATCGACCCTGCATCAGGCGGTAAAGTTTGAATGGAATCACCAAGAGGTGATCATTCATGGTGATGGTAGTAACCCTATATATAGTTGCCAAACCATCCCGATGATTGGAGGCAGAAGGAAAATAGGCGGAGAGACATACCACCATATCGAAATGGTCAACGTTGCAGACAAAGACAAGTGGTGGGACAACAAAATTGAAAGCATCCTGAATTGGTATGGGTACGATCCTGGAAAAGGGCTTGGTAAAAATGTTCAGGGGATCACTAAGCCCAGCAAACTGAAGAAGCATGGCACAACCTTTGGCTTAGGGTATTATTATACATTGAAAGAATTCCAGAACTGGTCGCCACTATGGCGCGCCCCCTACTATCCATTGGAGTTTCTGATACCTAGCCTAGATCAAACCTTCCAGTCAGCATATACTATATATGGGTCCGAAGAGGACGAAACATTCGCAGCCATGAAGAATTTGTTCCTAGAGGATGATGATATGGATTGTTGTGTTCTTTTTGAGGAGGAGGGGGAGGAAGGCCCTTATATACAAGCTGTGAATAGGGGAGACCACCTCAGCAATTGGTCAATTAGGACCGTCAAAGCCCGGAAGGCTTCGAGGTAGCAAGGCTAAACAAAAGCTACATGCATCGCATTTTTTTAGTTTACTTTAATAGCTAAATATTCTTTCCGCATTGTCTTTAATTTTGAAAAGAGCTCCGATGTTTCAAATAATTTTAAATTTAATAAAAGCATCTCAGTTTATCATATATATCTCGCTTATTATTTTCTCTATCATTTACTCTATTTTATACATCATTACTATTACTTATCTTGACGATGAACCAACGATTGTGACTTGCAACGAAACAATGCAACAAATGGACATAGATTCAGAAGAAGATGAAATACCTGAAGAGGTCGTCAGAGAGGTTGAGAATTTTGAGAACAGACCTAAGTCCAACCTGGAAGAAACTGAGGTCATTAATTTGGGAGATGCAGAGAATGTCAAAGAAACTCGCATCAGTGTTCACTTGTCGCCATCAGAAAAGGAGGAATATACGGAATTTTTGAAAGAATATGAGGACATATTTGCCTGGTCGTATGATGATATGACTGGCCTCAGCACGGCCATTGTAGCTCATAAGTTGCCAACAGATCCAGCTTGTCCGCCAGTAAAACAGAAGCTCAGGAAATTCAAACCCGACATGAGTTTGAAAATCAAAGAAGAGGTTACTAAGCAAGTCAAGGCTAAGGTTCTCAAAGTGGTCGAGTATCCAACATGGTTAGCCAACATCGTGTCAGTACCAAAGAAGGACGAGAAGGTTAGAATCTATGTCGACTACCGGGATCTTAACCGGGCCAGTCCCAAGGATGACTTCCCCTTGCCAAACATACACATTCTTATCGACAACTGCGCCAAGCATGAGTTGCAATCTTTTGTTTTATTATTTCGCTGGGTATCATCGGATATGGATGGATGAGGAGGATGCAGAGAAAACGGCTTTCATCACGCCGTGGGGAATGTATTGCTACAAAATGATGCCATTTGGATTGAAGAATGCTGGCGCCACCTACATGAGAGCCATGACTACTATCTTCCACGACATGATACACAAGGAGATCGAGGTATATGTGGACGATGTCATCATCAAATCCAGGAAAGCCACTGATCATATGGAAGATCTGAGAAAGTTCTTCAACAGACTGAGAAGGTATAACCTGAAATTGAATCTCGCCAAGTGTGCATTCGGGGTTCCTGCCGAAAAACTACTGGGTTTCATCGTGAGTCGTTGAGGAATAGAGTTGGACCCATCAAAGGTCAAATCCATCCAAGAATTGCCACCGCCAAAGAACGAAAAGGACGTGATGAGTTTCCCGGGGAGACTCAACTATATCAGCCGGTTCATAGCTCAGTCCACAGTCATTTATGAACCCATCTTTAAAATGCTGAAGAAAGACGATGCTACTAAATGGACTGGCGATTGTCAGAAAGCCTTTGACAGAATCAAGGATTACTTGTCAACGCCACCAGTTCTGGTTTCGCCCGAGCGAGAAAGGCCCTTATTGCTTTATCTTGCAGTTTTGGATAGAGCATTCGGTTGTGTTCTGGGACAACATGATGAGACGAGAAGAAATGAGCAGGCCATCTACTACCTCAGTAAGAAGTTTACCCCGTACGAGGCCCGGTACTCCTTATTAGAGCACACCTGTTCTGCTCTGACTTGGGTAGCTCAAAAATTGAGGCATTATTTCTGTGCGTACACCACTTATCTCATATCCATGATGTACCCGCTGAAGTATATTTTCCACAAGCCCATGCCCACGGGCAAGCTCGCCAAGTGGCAAATCTTGTTGAGTGAGTTCGACATTGTTTATGTGACTTGGAAAGTAATCAAGGGTCAAGCCATCGCAGATGACCTTGCCGAGTACCCTATCAGCAGAGAATACGAACCCCTGAAAACGTATTTTCCTGATGAAGAAGTGTCCTTTGTAGGAGAAGATATTACGGAATCCTATGAGGGTTGGAGGTTGTTTTTCGACGGGGCCGCCAATTTTAAAGGGGTTGGCATAGGGGAAGTCCTACTATCAAAAACCGGCCAGCATTACCCGGTATCCGCCAAGCGCAGGTTCCCTTGCACAAATAACATGGCTGAATATGAAGCTTGCATCCTGGGACTCAAGATGGCCGTTGACATGAACATTCAAGAGTTACTAGTGATCGGGGACTTAGACCTGCTCGTACATCAAGTTCGAGAAGAATGGGAAACCAAAAACTCTAAGATACTTCCCTACTTGCATCACATACAGGAGTTAAGGAAAAGATTCACAAAGACAGAATTTCAGCATGTCCCCAGGGTCCAGAATGAGTTCGCTGACGCATTGGCTACTTTGTCATCCATGATCCAGCATCCAGACACAAATTTCATTGATCCCATCCTGATAAAGATTTATGATCAGCCAGCTTACTGTGCTCACGTTGAGGAAGAAGCGGACAGAAAACCATGGTTCCACGACATCAAGGAGTACTTGACAACAGTGGAATATCCAGGGCTTGCCAACGCTACTCAAAAGCGCACACTTCGGAGATTATCCAACAATTTCTTTCACGGTGGGGGAATACTATATAGGAGGACTCCCGATTTGGGTTTGTTAAGGTGTGTCGAAGCAAATGAAGCAACCAGGCTATTGGACGAAGTGCACACAGGGACTTGCAGGCCACACATGAATGGTTTTGTCTTAGCAAAGAAGATACTCCAAGCAGGTTATTTTTGGATGACTATAGAAACGGAGTGTATCCAATATGTTCGCAAATGCCATCGCTGTCAGATATATGCAGACATGATAAAGGTGCCTCCTAACGAGCATACTGCAACAAGCTCACCGTGGTCGTTCGCCGCCTGGGGAATGGATGTCATTAGACCTATCGGGCCTGTCGCATCTAATAGGCACAGATTTATCCTGGTGGCAATCGATTATTTTACCAAATGGGTTGAAGCAACTTCATACAAAGCAGTGACTAAGAAAGTTGTGGCAGACTTCATCCATGATCGTATTGTTTGCCGATTCGGGGTTCCAGAATCAATCATCACTAATAATGGTTCCAATCTCAATAGCGACTTGATCAAAGCAATGTGTGAAACGTTCAAAATCAAACACAAGAACTCTACAGCCTATAGGCCTCAGATGAATGGAGCTGTGGAGGCGGCCAACAAGAATATCAAGAATATCAAGAAGATACTAAAGAAGATGGTCGAAAGTCACAAACAATGGCATGAGAAGTTAGCATTTGCTTTGCTGGGATACCGCACCACGGTCCGCACATCAACCGGGGTAACTCCCTACATGCTGGTTTATGGTACAGAGGCGGTCATTCTAGCCGAGGTAGAAATTCCCTCCTTGAGGATCATACAAGAAGCAGAGTTAGACGACGCATAATGGGTAAAAGGTCGCTACGAGCAGTTAGCCTTTATAGATGGGAAAAGGATGAATGAAGTTTGCCACGGTTAGTTGTATCAGAACAGAATGTCCCGAGCCTTGAACAACAAAGTTAAGCCAAGGAAGTTTACACCGAGGCAGCTGGTGTTGAAGAAGATATTCCCACATCAAGATGAAGCCAAGGGGAAGTTATCTCCCAACTGGCAAGGTCCGTACATGGTTCACTGGGTTCTAACTGGAGGAGCCCTTATTCTTGCAGAAATGGACGGAAAAGTATGGCCAAAGCCAATCAACTCAGATGCAGTGAAATGATATTATGTGTAATCACCTATGATTGCTTTATGATGTAATTTGAACTATGCCTGACCTGATTCCCATTTGAGAGGGGATACGTAGGCAGCCCTATGGGTTCGGTGACAATTTAATAAAAATCTCATTTCCCCCCTATTATTGGAACTGGGGCAGAATTTTAAGAAGGACCCTCAAAATTCTAAAGTCGATTTTGTATTCGTTCAGCGCAGCCGTCAGAAGTGCCAGCCCAGTAAACTGGGGCAGAATTTTGAGGAGGACCCTCAAAATTCCGGAGCTAGAGAAGTTGCAATTCTTTGAATTGCACTCGTTGGTTCATCTAAACAAAGCTATTTTCCACTTACGTTATATTTGTTAAATCATGCATAACTACGATCGCTGTTGTTTAGCAATGCTACCCCAATGATACGTGACGTTAGGAGCCACGGGAAGATGAACTAACCTTTCCCCCTCTTTACAGAACTCATAATTTTTCTTTGGATGCAGATCACAAATCACCTGAATACATTCACACACTTGTACTTTTTAGATGGAAGACCATCAGAACGATCATTTATTCCCAAATTTGCTATCTGCACCCAACTTCCCCAGCAGCCACGATATCGTAATCAGTTATTAGCTAAGAAAATCTCACCACTATTCACTCTTTACATTCCTGTATTTCTGCATAAGGCTACTCATCTGCCTTTCGAGACTAAGCATTGTCTACATCTGCATTTTGCATAAGGCTATCTATCTGCCTTCCGAGGTTAAGCTCTACCTCCATCCTGCATAAGACTACCTTTCTGCCTTTCGAGACTAAGCGTTGTCTCCATCTGCATTTTCCTGCATTGCATAAGGCTACCTTTCTGTCTTCCGAGACTAAGCGTTGTCTCCATCTACATTTTCCTGCATTGCATAAGGCTACCTTTCTTCCTTTCGAGACTAAGCATTGTCTCCATCTGCATTTTCCTGCATTGCATAAGGCTACCTTTCTGCCTTTCGAGACCAAGCGTTGTCTCCATCTGCATTTCCCCGCATTGAATAAGGCTACCTTTCTGCCTTCCGAGACTAAGCGTTGTCTCCATCTACATTTTCCTGCATTGCATAAGGCTACCTTCCGCCTTCCGAGGTTAAGCTCTACCTCCACTTGCATGGATGAAATACCGCCACCTTTACTTACGTCTTGCAATCGGCTGAAACATCGCCAAACGTTATTTAAATTTTTCTGTCGGCTGAAATATCACCATTTACATTTCTTGCATGGCTGAAAAATCACCACCTTTACTTACGACTTGCATCGGCTGAAACATCGCCTGTCTTATTCAAATTTCTGTCGGCTGAAATATCGCCATTTTACTTTTCACATCGGCTTAAACATCGCCTGCTTTATTTAAATTCTTTGCCGGCAGAAATATCGCCATTTTACTTTTCTTGCATCGGCTGAAACATCGCCTGTCTTATTTAAATTTCTGTCGGCTGGAATATCGCCTTTTACGCTTTTGCATCGGCTGAAATACCGCCAAATCTTGCATTTCATGGGCTGAAATATCACCAAACTGTCCAAAGGCGTCATCGTTCGGAGGCATCATCTTCATAGCCCGAGAACATCATGCCATGGTCCGAGGACCCCACTTTATATCCTGCACATCATTATTCAAAGGCATCATGGTTCGGAGGACCATCATCATAGCCCGAGAACATTATTTCATAGCCTGCGAATCCTTTAATTTTGCGCTTCATGGCCCCGGACACCATCGTCCGAGGACGTCATCCTAACCGTCCAAAGAAAACAGTCATGGTCCAATGGGAACTTCCATCACGTTTGAGTTGATTCACGATATTCACCTATATGGCTCACTTTTAGGTACACTGGTTAGCAACGACCGTCTCAGCAAGAGCGATCCCGCTTTGGTTCTCGCAGCCGATCAGCTTCAAAATACCTCTTGCCTCCCCCAAACGTCGTGTCTGTCCTTCCGAATCGCCATCGGCATGTTCCGTCAATGGTTCCTGAACTACATACGACCTGATTCCTGTAAAACCAGGGATATGTAGGCAGCTCAGAAACTAGATCTCGGTCAAATCCTTTCAAAACGCCGCTTCTGGTCAAAATTGGTCATCGTATCTTTACCCGACAACTCTTTCATCCTTCCCGGATAAAGAGGGGCAGCTGTTGATACCCAACTTTTCCCTTATGTATTTTTATATCCAAAATACTTTCAAAATAGCATATATATAAGTACACCAAAGGGTTTTGGCATTTTAATGATTTTTAAACCAACTTATTGCCTATTTTTTTTTATACCATAAAATCCGATAATTATTCATAAAGCTATCATTTTGGTGGGCAATTTATTTTTATTCTCATATTTACATCAAAGTATAGCTAACATGACTTTTGTATATTTGTACAAATTCGTTTGGTATTTTTAAAACTAAATTGCATGAAATTACAATACTGGCCTCTTTAAGATTTGATAGCACTTTAAATTACAAATTGATCCCAATATTTTTAAGTTAATCTTTATATATTATTAACTAATTTAGTACCCTTAATTTGCTTTTTTTTTTAAACATTTTACTATTTTTATAAAATAACAGGGGAAAACTGGCTATTTCAATTTTGGCCACATTTCATTTCAATTATAACCTCAATTTCATTTTAATCTTAACCCCAATTGACCCCAATCCTGATACCCAATTTGGCCAGCCCAATTCCAATTTAACCCCAACCCCTGACCCATTAAACTGAACCCGTCCAATGTGTGCACTGTGCAGAGCCTATCCTATTTATTGTACACAAATCAGGGATCTACATAACTTCACCAGAATCAGCTAAGGCTACTCTGCAGATTGAGCAACTTTCTGTTGCTGAAAGTTGCAGGTCTCTTAGGACTGTTGATTATTGATGGAATGTGCAGAACCTCCTCAAGAAGTGCTATTAGCTTTGAAGCTAAACCATGGCAATATCTGGAGCAACTAGAGAAGTCTGAGATTGATCTGAGATTGATCTCCATTCTCAACATCAGGCAAATAGCAGGAACACTACTATGGTTATAGCAAGCCACAGGAGATCTCTATCACCAACAGTCACATGTTTGCTTCCTTCTATTTGTTTCCTCTTGTTTCTTTCTGTAGGTTCTTTGAGATCCTATGGATAGATCAAGGACCTTCTCTCAGTGTGATCAATCAGCAGCAGCTTCATGATTGCATACAAGAAGTAGCTCAAAGAAGTGATCACACACACACCAGAACCAAAATTGAAGGCAAAACAGCAAGAGCACTTCTGTAGCTATACAAGGCTTATTGAATGTATTATTATCAAAAGCTGAACCTGCTGAAAACACCTACAATTTCCCACAGCTCAAAACAAAGTTCCTCGGTCTCTTAGGCTTCTTAAATAATGATGAAATGTGCAGAATTCTCAAGCTGTGGTATTAGCTTTGAAGCTAAACCATGGCAATATCTGGAGCAACTAAACAAGCTCTGAGATTGATCTCCATTCTTAACATCAAACATACAGCAGGAGCATTTATGTGGTTATTCAATACTACAGAGGAGCAACAACTGTTGAGCTTGACTCATAGAAGGATCACCATTTTCACAGACTCATCTCCAGTTGACAACAACTTGGAGATTGAGCCCCTTATCTCTCACATGTTTGTTTCCTTTTGATTGTTTCCTTTTGCAGGTTCTTGAGATCTTATGGACAGATCCTATGGACATCAAGGACCTTCCCTCAGTGTGATCAATCTCTTAGCAAGACAAAGGAGACCTTTATCTATAGCAGATGCAGCTGGAGCAGAAAGAGCATTCCATTGGATGATCAGAATCAACAGGAGGAGGAGGAGGATCAACAGGAGCAATCAACAAGAGCAATCAACATTTGGGCAACATCAGAATCAACAGCTGTACACTGGAGCCTCTTATGTCCTAAACAAGACACAAGTTTTTTGAGATACTATGGACAGATCTTGTGCTTTTATTCAGTGGTATTAACTTCCATGAATTTCATTCTGATGAAAGTACATGAAATGTTCAAAAGTGCTCAATAATTTCCATACTGGAACAATGCAAGATCAAATATGAATTGCCTTTAGAGGCCAAGAACATGACCCTATCACACAGAACCATTCAGCAAAGCATGCACCAATTAGGGTCCTTGAAACATTATGCCCCACATCAGTTGCCTGCACATCAGGTGCTCTTCTTCAAGAACTTGGCAATCATCAATACAACCACATAAGCTAGCACTCTTCAGGAACAGACAACATTTGCATCAGTGCAGCAAATCAGAAATGATCACTTCAGCTCAGTCAACAGGAACAGGAACAGACTCATCATTTCATCCCTTCATCCTTTGTTCAGCCATTTCTGTCCAAATTTCAAACAGCAGCAGCACAAAACAACAACCAAATGATGCCTCTACTGGAACAACCTCAGCAGGCACTCAGTGCTCAACAGGAGAAGGCAACAGTACTTAATGAAAGCAACCCTCACAGTAAGTTTTTTTGAGTTTTTGGATAGTTCAGGTGCTTTCTTTCAGTGGTATTAGCTTCATTGAAGCTCATTCTGATGGAAGTATCTAAACTGGTCAAAAGATCTCAATTACTATAGGGACAAAGCATCATCTTTGTTTTATGCTATTATAACAGGATACTTTCATTCTTTATATAGACTTAGAGTTTGTTCTAGGTTTGTTTCAAATGTAAGTTGTATATTCGATTGGCTGTCATTGTTGGATAGACAATAGGATCAACATTATTGTTTCATTTCATTATAGTGGTCAAATACCATTTGGTTACCATATTTGGTTAACCAAAATGTATTTTCATCTTATGTGTGGAGGTAAGGTTTATGTCCCCCTCCACTTTTGTTGTATTTTATATTTCGTATTTATGAAAATCAACCATAGGCACTATGCCTAGTGGACCTTATTTAAAAAATAAAAAAACCCGTCCGGGATTCTTTTAAATCTAGGCCGTTGATCCTTTTGATCAACGGCCACAAATGACCCTTTCCTTTTTAATCCCAAACGACCTAACCCTAACCCTCATTTCTCTCAGATAGCCGCCTCCAAACTCTCTCCTTCTCTCAGACGCTCCCTAGCGCTCCAAACCCGAATCGCCTCCCTCGTCTTCTCCGATCAATCTCATTGGAGTCCATGGCTTCTCAGGCCATGGACGTCCTGTGCTCACCTTCCTTCCCCCCAAGCCTTAGTTGTTCGAGATTCTGAGGTCCGACCTCGATGGTGTTCAAGCAGATCCTCCACAGATCTATGGTTCTATGGCCTCTCCGACCGTGTTCTGACGTGTTCGAGCTTTAAGAGCCTAGCTATGGCTCAGATCTGATCAAGACCATACCCTTTCCAAGCCTTCTCATTTCTAGGGTTTCAGAGAAACCTAAAGCTATTCGAGGTTTTTCTATTTTTTTTCTCTTAGATCTATGCTATATCTGTGCTATATTCGATATTTCAAGGGTTTTCCCCAATTTTTTCTTTTAAAATCATTTGATTTTCAAACTAGGGTTTCTGGAAAAACATTCTGATTCTTTCTTCTCTTTTCTTTATGTGTGTTTCATCTGTGTTTATCTCTTATGTTTCTTCTCTGCTATGCATGTATTTGATCTTCCGCTTTTTCTTTCTGTTAAGCATGATCCTTCTATGCTTTGCATCTGTCCTGTGCCTTTAGCCTAAGCTTGCATGATTATCTCTGTTATGTGATTTTTATTATATGTATCTCCTACTAGGTTCTTTATGTTTGCTTGCTTTATCAGTTTTTTACCATGTTCTTCCTAAGCATGCTCCATCTATTGTTTTCCTAAACCTGTATCACTTTTTCGCTTCTAAACTTGTTTGAGTAACAAGCTTTGCCTGAATGTATTCCCTACGTTTCAAACTTGTTGTTTGTTTAAAAAAGAGACTATCGAGTCTATTCTATTTGTTGTTTTCTCATCTATGCATCTGATTCGAGTCAGAAACCCTAGTATTTGGGGGGTTTTTGACAAGCTTGACCTTGTGTTTGGACGAGGGTTCCACTTATAACCCTGATTCTCTTTCAGACTCATTCCGAGTCTGTGAACCTAACCTTCTTGGTTACTCTAATTTCTTGCTAGTTTTACAACAACTCTCTCTTGTCTTTGCATGCTTTTTATATGACATTCTCCTCTTTCAAAAGGCCTTTGGCCAACCTGTGATTGATTCCGAATCCCCTTTTAAAGGGGTCTGATTGAGTGTTGATGATTTTTCTTTAAACTAAGTTCCTCTTCACCTTTCTTGGTTAGATTCATTCGTACCAAAACTTAAACTTTGATTTTTACTGGCTGTGATTGATTGCCTTTCCTTATTATTGTCCAAACCGTGTGCTACTAAGCTATTTCCTTAAATAATGCTCTATGTATTTTCCCATGTTATATTACCTTGGAAAAGATTTTAAATCAAAGCCCTTTCCTTATTTATCATGCCCGTTTGAAATAAATCCCTTAACCAAAGGGAACAGCGTGTGAGTGATTCTCAAATTATTTTCTTACCTTCTTCTTACTTGTTTTCTGCACTATAAAAGGGGCTACCCTTTTTACACTTCCGACAGTTTTTCTGTAGAAAACAGGCTTTCACACATTGGAATACTGAGTTTTCTCTCGATCAAACTGCTTCTCATTTATAGTATTGAGCACTCTGCTTTCTACTCTCCTTTTCTCCCTTTTACCTTCTGAAATATTCTTTAGTTCTCATGAACTCTCAAGTGTTCTGCTGGAAACTTAAGTCTGCTCCAGCTGATTTCTTGCTACTTGCTTACTTTGTTGTTCTGCTTTTTTTTTTTACTTTGCAACAAGTCTGTTCTTAGTTAAATAATGCCCCATTCACTATGTGTTTACTGCTTAGTCTGTTATGCTTTCCTTCACCATGTGTTTATTTCTTAGTTTGTTATGCTTTCCTTCCTTATGTTCCTGCCATTAATGTGCTTACATGAATTCCCACTTCCCTTTTTCCTCTTTATGTGTTGAGCCTGACTTGGGTCTGGTGGTGTCGTAATCATCATTCAGAGTTAGGTCTGACCCTCAAGGGTCTGTCCTAACTTGTTTGACCAAACAAATGGTCAGGGGTGTGCCAGTGTGCACCTATGGCTGGGTATGACCACCATTTGTTATGGTTCCCCAATCACTTTTCACTTACTCCTAGTTCTAAGTTCTGTCCATCTCTTGCAAGCCATGCTTTGGGACCCTGGAGTTCCCTCTGAACTTGGATGCCTGAGGGCTGGCTATTCCGCACTACACTATTCTAATTCTAAATGGGTATCTTGGGTGTAAGCAATGCCGGGAATTTCTGAAATTCCTTGGAACTTTGAAACACGCTTGATAAATAGAAGGCTTTGGAAATTTGGAAATCCGGAATTGGTTAATCACATGATGCTAAGGTTGCATTAGGCTGTTTGGATCTAGCTGTATCTTTGATGTATTTTATTTTCTTTCCTTCCTTTGGTCTGTAATAGTTTTGTATGAAACTTGGGGAATATAGTAAAAGGGTGTGGGACGGGTTTTTACTTTCTTGCATCAATAAAGGGTAGATATCATGACTTTAGGACTTTAATTTTCTTACTAGAAATCCTGCCTATAGGATTGTCCAATATTTTTGATTCAAAGTCACCATATATACCATGCTTATAGGGTTTAACGTTTAATTATACTGCAAGTCATCTAGAAATTCTGCCTATAAGGTTTAATGTTTAATCATATTGCAAATCAATAGAGATCCTGCCTATAGGACTTAACGTTCATGTAATCAATGCATATATGAATCATGCCTATAAGGAATGCATATGCATTATGCAAACTGTAGGGTTAATTAACACAATCATCTTTTACAAGTTCAATAACAGGCTTTAAAAAATTGAAAATAGATATCATGCCTATAGGACTTTGCATCAAACTCGACTGATTCGTTTTAGGTAATAAGAGTCTGTTAATTGGTCCTTAAACGTCTTAATTCAGTAACATTTTCAATAGCCCCAATCTTTTAATAAAACCCTTTGAACCAGCATACTTTTAAGTTCTTCAAATTTGCATCTCTTTCTGAAACGGTTTCTTTCTAAACATTCTGCCTAAACGTTTTACTCAGTCCCTGAAATTGTCTTTTAAAATGGTTCTGCAACTTACTTTTTCCTTAGATATTTCTGTCTCTGAAACTCTTTCACTACCATTTCTGTGTTTTATACTCGAACAATCTGATGATTCTTTTACTCATTTCTCAATTTACTGCAGTCCATACTCTCTTTTCAAAATTCTTCTGCATTACACTACTTTTCTGAAACCAGTATTTTTAAAATCACTCACTTAAAATACCTTAATACATGACAACTGTATCCAAGTTGCCTAATGCAGACTTTCTGCCTAAAACACATGTGTTGAACCAGTCCGTTCGCTGCTTAAATTTTAATCTAAGACCAAACTAGTATTTGTTAAGGCATGCTAAACTAAATGATTGTTTGATTTCTGGGGTTAATTTGAGCCTTGTATGACTGTTTGTTCTCCCCCTTTTACTTGTTACTTGTTTTGAATGTCGCAACTAGAATTTTATCCTTTAAAACTCCATAAAGGCCCCATCCCTTTCTTCCCTTTTAGGATTAGAAGTCCTAACACCCCGGGACTGATAGTTTGGGACGGGTAATAGCATGCAGTAGGTAAACGATACCGTTCCGCGCTTTAATACCTTAACGGGGTGGGAAGGGTAGACATGGAGATGATGATTACACGATAACACTATGCGTACAATCAGGTACCGGTGTTGTGCGAATGATCCATGTAATGTATGAACCAAGGACCCCCTCCCTCTTCATTAGTTTTATTATTTTCAGATTTGTTTTCAAAAGTTGCCCAAAACCTTTTCAAACTTCCGCTTCTGTTTATTTCCCTAAGTTATTTGCATCATTATTTGATCTCTTCCCTCATTGCGTATCTCTTCTTAAATTGCAAAACTATTATCTTCTAAATTTCAGCATCTTTAAATCTTTATTTGTAACAGTTTTCCCGTATTTGCAATGCTTGCTTGTTTACCTATTTGCTTGCATTTAAAGTCACAATTGTAGCATGGCCGGGAACCACACTAGTGGATCTTGAGGGGTGCCTAACACCTTCCCCTCGGGATAATTTCAAGCCCTTACCCAACTCTGGTTTTCATCTTTAATTCTTCTTAAAAGTGTCCTAATGCACCATAATCATTAGGTGGCGACTCTCCAAAATCTCAAAAATCCAATTCCCAAAGTGGGAAAAGAGTTGTCTTCCCGAATGTCGTATACCCGATTTCGCTTTAGAAAAAGCGGGGCGTCGACAAGCACGTTCGAGGACGAACGTATGTTTAACTAGGAGAGAATGTAACGTCATGACCAGTCATTTTTTAGCTCTAGCACGTCGTTCAGCAGTTTGAGGCCATGAATAGCTTCATTTCAGGTATTATGACTTGTACGCGTGGTCGGAATTAAGTTTTGGGAAGTTCAGAGTTGATTTGGAAAGAGGATTCTCATTCGGAAGCTTAAAGTTGAAAGAATTAACTAGGATAGTAATTTTGAGTAAACGACATCAAAATCTGGATCCGAAGGATCCAACAGGTTTGTATGATGATTTCGGACTTGGGCGTATGCCCGAATCGGGTTTTGGATGATCTGGGAGCGTTTTGGCGCCTATTGTGGAAAGTAGCATTTTGAAAGAAATTTCATAAGTTTGGGTCGAAGTGCATTTAAGTGATATCGATGTCCGTTTGCGATTCCGAGTCTGGGAGCAGCTCCGTGTGGTGATTCTGGAGTTGGGAGCGCGATCGAAAGTGAATTCGGAGGTCCGTAGGTCATTTTGGAGCCATTTTGGCTAAAGATAGAAATTTGAAGGTTTTTGAGAAGTTTGACCGGAAGTGGACTTTTTGATATCGTGCTCGGAATCCGATTCTGAAAGTTGGAGTAGGTCACTAATGTCGAATATGACATGTGTGCAAAATTGAGGTCAATCGGATGTGATTTTATTGGTTTAAACATCGAAAATAAAAGTTTCAAATTCTAAAGTTCATTAAGGTTGGATTGGAGGTCGATTCATAATTTTAGTGTTGTTTGATGTGGTTTGAGGCCTCGAGCAAGTTCGTAACACATTTTGGGATTGGTTGGTAGGTTTGGTTGAGGTCCCTGGGGCCTCGGGTGGATTCTGGATGGCTAACGGATCAAATTTGAAATTTGAAGAAGGACTGAAGAAGCCGATACCTGGTGTAACCGCACCTGCGAGGTTTTGGCCGTAGGTGTGGAGCCGCAGAAGTGGCCAGGAAGCCGCATATACGGCCAGGAAGCCACAGATGCGGTATGGGTGGAGGAGAGTTGGGACCGCATCTGCGGTCAGGGTTCCGCAGAAGCGGGACCGCATCTGCGGAAGATAGGTCGCAGAAGCGAAAGAGGAGCCCTGGTGGGGGAACCGCAGAAGCGGTATTTGGACCGCACCTGCGGAACTGCAGAAGCGGTCATAGGACCGCAGGTGCGAAAATTGCTGAAGGCGGAATGGTTGTTTTAAAGTCATGTTTTGGCCATTTCCTATGATTTTTCTTGGCTTGGGGTGATTCTTGGAGGATATCTAGAGAGGGTTTTTATCATCAATGACAAGGTAAGTTACCCCCACTTATTTTGAATTAAATACATCAATTATATATGGACTTGAGCATGAAATTTGCAGAAAACTTGGGGTTTGAGGGAAGAGCTAGAAAATTACTATTCTTGGAATTTGACCACGATTTTGGGTATGGAATTTAATGAAAATCATATATTCGAGTTTGTGAGGCCATGTGTAATCCTTATCTTCGAAAAATTTCAGATTCCGGGCACGTGGGCCCGAGGGTGTTTTTGTCAACTTTTCAATCGGGGTTAGGAATTGTTATAAATTGAATTATAATGAGTACCTTAGCATATATTAATGGGTTGACATAATTATTGGCTAGTTTTGGAGCGTTGTGTATCGATTCAAGTCTTCGGAAAGGCGCGGAATGCCAGTTATGGATCTTCAGAGTGAGGTGAGTCTCCTTTCTAACCTTGTAAGAGGGAATTGTCCCCATGGATGAGTTAATTGGTTAGGTGCTCCTATTTGTGGGGGCTACGTATGCACGAGGTGACGAGAGTCCATACGTAACTACTATTATACTATTGTCCGGGTAGTTTAGGACCCAAAAGCATGCTATACTTGGATTAATTGTAAACTTATCGACATTTGAATTGCTTGAATCACCTCGAGTTAGTAAATGAATTTCCACAAAAGATTAAAATTCATTTTCAAAAATCTTTAAAAGAGAATTGGCTTTTCTATAGATAATTGTTCCTTGTTGACTACATGATTGACCGTCTGTGTGCATTTAATTTTGGAATGGGCCGAACGCCTCGGCAGATTAAATAGATGCATCTATAGGCGCGACGTCGACCCTTGGCAAGTGCACAGTATATTTCTGTTGGATCGGACCGTCGCCTCGGTATAATATGCGCATGCTTGTATTGCTGCCTTGAACTTATTTAAGTTGTTAGTGCCTCTTCATGGTTTGAAAATAATTGGGAAATAATAAAAAGGAAAAATCTGAAAATTTTCTATGAAAGAAATATTTGTTTCCTTGTTTCCTTCTATTGGATTAAAAATCATGTTTATAGAAATTCACGATTTAATGTATTATTGACACCATTATTGGACGTCTAGTAAGTGTCGAAATCGACCATCTCGTCTCTACTTCTTCGAGATTGGATGGGATACTCATTGAGTACACGTTGTTTCGTACTCATACTACACTTCTGTGCATTTTTGTTGCACGGGTATATGTAACTCTAGCGGTCTACTGGGCGTAGCAGCACGGATAATTTTGGGACTAGGTGAGTTGCATTATTCGAGGCGGGGCGCAGCTAGTATAGTCCCTTCTAGTATATTGTATTTACTTCCTGTCCACTGTATTCTAGACGGATGTTGTATCTTATTTCCTTATCAATAGATGCTCATGCAATTGTGACACCGGGTTCTGGGATGGTTTTGAAATATTTTATACTAATTGCTTATTATTTAATTTGAATTGAAGAAGTTATCTTTTTATTTATGAAAAATTGAAGGAAAATCTTAGTTTTCAAGATTGTTAAAAATGAGAACTTCATCAAGTAAGTTGGGTTAGCTTGCCTGACAATAGTGTCCGGCGTCATCACGACCCTTAGTGGATTTTGGGTCGTGACAAAACAGATATATAAATATTAAAGAAAAAAACCTTAGAATAAAAACCGACCTGAAAAAAGAAGCAAAAATAAAGAAAATAAGGGCATATTTCTAATTTGTACCAGTCTCTTTTATAATATTTGAAAAAGTTAAGTCATTTATGAATAGTAGCTTATTTTTATTTTTTATGTAAAAATATTTATTTTAAAACTTGAACAAATTAATTTATAAAATAATTCCTTACAAGATAATTAGAAAAAAAATTATACAACAGCTATTACCATATAATTAATTTAACTAAATTTATCATCATGTTCAAATATATTGGATTTAGTTATTGTGTCAATATCGTAATATTTATATTTTTATTTATACAAATATTTGTATTTATTTTAATGTCAGCTGCTATCTTTCAATATTTAATTTTTTTGTATATTCTTTATTGATTAACGCATTACATACGTGCAGTGTACGTACACTAAAACTAGTTATATTTAAAGCACGAAGGCCCTTAGCGAAATATCGTTCGCCTTTTTTACCCTTTAAGAATATATTTTATATTGGACAAAGTAGTAACTTTATTTATTTTCCTAATATGTAAGAATGGTCATTAATTATTTTTCTAACATGTAGGTACAATCATTTAATTAAATGCCTAATATTTAGGACTTTGATATGGAAAATCATATAATTATCTTTTTGTCGTAAACTTTTTTGTTTAAGAGTCCTTGACGAGCTCTTTTCTTTTCGTTAAGAAGTTTTAGGTTTAGCAGTGTTTTCGTTTTCTTTTTCTTTTTCTTTTCGGAAATCAATTATTGCAATGAGCTATAATACTTTATGCTTGTTCTAATCCGTCAAAATAATTCATATAATATTTATTATTAATTAAAAAGTTAAATAATTTGCATTTTACTCTTGAAAAAAATTGTTATTTTCATTAATATCACTTTAATCGTTTAAATAATTCGTATAATATTTGTTATTGACTCTATTATATATTAGATAAAATTGTCAATACAAGTAAAATATTTTTCTTGAAAAGAGTTGGTAAGATAGAAAAGGGAGAATAAAAGAAAGAAAGTAGGAAACTTCTTCTTACTTGATATCCCTAACGACAGAGAAGGTAAAAGACGTTCCTTTGATAGTGTCACGACCCAAAATCCACTAAGGGTCGTGGTGGCGCAGGACACCGCCGTTAGGCCAGCCAACTCAAATACTTAATTAAATCTCATTTTAACACTTTCGAAATCCAGGGTTTTTCCTTCATTATTAAGAAATTTTAAAGGATATAATTTCAAATCAAATTTAAATGGTGAACAGTTAATACATTACTTCAAACCATCCCAGAAACCCGGTGTCACAAGTGCATGAGCAACTATCAATATGGAAAAATAAAATACAACATATGTCCGAGATACAGTGGACAGGGAAACAATAATAAGAAAATACTGGAGGGAACTACACTAGCTGCGGGTCGTCTCAAACAATGCAGCTCACCTAGCCCCAGAGTCATCCATGCTGCTACGCCCAGTAGGCTGCTAGAGGTATATATATATACCTGTGCAATAAAAATGTACAGAAGTGTAGTATGAGTACGTAATCAACATGTAATCAGTGAGTATCCCGCCTAATTCCGAAGGAGTAAAGACGAGATGGTCAACTCTAACACTCTCTAATAGTCAAATGATTATTTATGCTTAATACACATATGAAACTGTGGATTTTATTTTATAAACATGATTTTAATCCAGATAGAGGAAACAAGTAAACACATAATTCTTTCATAGGAAATTTCCAAGATTTCTTTTTATTATTAACAAAATGATCTCGAGCCATAGTTAGGCATGTAATAACTTATTAAGTCCAGGCAACAATACAAGCATGCGCAAATCATACCGAAGCGACGGCCCGATCCAACAGAAATAAATGTGCACTTGACGAGGGTTGACGATGCGCCTATAGATGCATCTATTAATCTGCCGAGGCGTTCGACCCGTTCCAAAATAAACACACACAGACAGACAATCAGTCAAGAAGTCAACATGGAACAATCATCCAAGAACGGCCAATTCTCTTTAATAATTTGAGAAAACGAAGCTCAAGTTTTTTTAGAAATCCATTTATTAATTTAATGTGATCTATTACCCCGCTCAAGAATCATCCATGCGATGCAGGTACACATAAGATACATGCTCAGATAGCCAATTAGAATTTTATCGGGGAATAATTATCCAACTAAAACCAATTCTCTGTTTAACAATTCTGAAAATGATGTTTAATATCTTTTTAAATTTGTTTACCAATCAAAGGTGATTTAAACAATCCAAGTCATCGATAGGTTCATAATTAATCCAAGTATAACATGTTGATGGGTCCTAACTACCCGGATAATAATATAATAGTAGCTACGCTTGGACTCTCGTCACCTCGTGTGTACGTAGCCCGCACAAATAGGAGCACATAATCAATCACTTAACCTATGGGGTAAATTCCCCCTCACAAGATTAGAAAGGAGACTCACCTCGCTCCGAAGATCCACAACCTGCATTCTACATTCTTCTGAAGACTTGCACCAACGCACAATGCTCCAAAACTAGCCAACGATCATATAAATCCATTAATATATGCTTAATTATACTTTACAACCCAATTTATAACAATTCTTAGCCCCGAACGAAAAGTTAACAAAAATGCCCTCGGGCCCACGTGCCCGGAATCTGAAATTTCTCGAAGATAAAGTTTATCCATGAACTCACGAACTCAAATATATGATTTTCTCTTAATTCCATATTCAAAATCATGGTCAAAATCCAAGAACACTAATTTTCTAGGTCTTCCTCTAACCCTCAATTTTCTACCCATTTACATGCTAAAAATCCATACATAATCAATATATTTAACTCAAAAGTGATGGGGATAATTTACCTTAACCATGACGACAAAAATCCTCTCTTGAAGCTCCCCAAAAATCGCCCAAGCCATGAAGAAATGGAAGAAATGAACTCAACCCACGATTTAAATCAACCTTTCTGCCCCCACGTCTTTTTGCTTCTGCGGAAACTATACCGCATTAGCGGTTCCGCTTATGCGGTCTAAAGGCCGCTTCTGCGGCTCATTCACAAGCCCCCCTTTTTGCTTCCGTGATGCTTCGACCGCAAGTGCGGTACCGCTTCTGCAGCTGCTCGACTGCATCTGCGGTCCTTTCCATTTTGGTCCCAACCGCTTCTGCGTTTAAATTTTCGCCTCTGCGGGGCCACTTCTGCGGTCCCAAATCCGCAGAAGCGGAAATACCATAAGCAGCAGCTCCAGCTCTTCCTCAAACTCCAAATTCGATCTGTTAGCCACCCGGAATCCACCCGAGGTCCCCGAGACCCCAACCAAACATACCAACCACTTCCAAAACACATTACGGACTTGCTCGAGGCCTTAAATCATAACAAACAACGCTAAAACCATGAATTACACCCCGATTTGAACTTTATGAACTTTGAATTTTTCAACTTCTATTTCCGATGTTTAAACCTATCGAATCACGTTCGATTGACTTCAAATTTTGCACCCAAGTCACATTTGACATTGCGGACCTACTCCAACTTACGGAATTGGATTCCGACCCCGATATCAAAAAGTCAACCTCCGGTCAAACTTTTCAAAAACCTTCAAATTTCTATCTTTAGCCAAATGGCTTCAAAATGACCTACGGATTTCCGAATTCACTTCCGATCACACTACCAACTCCAGAATTACCATACGGAGCTACTCCCAGTCTCGGAATCCCAAACGAACATCGATAATATTGAAATGCACTCCAAGCCAAACTTAAGAAATTTCTTCCAAAATGCTAACTTCCACAATAGGTGCCAAAATGTTCCCGGGTTATCCAAAACCCGAACCGGGCGTACGCCCAAGTCCGATATCATCATACGAACCTGCTGGAACCTTCAGCTCCCGATTCCGAGGCTGTTTACTCAAAGATCCAATCCTAGTTCATTCTTTCAACTTTAAGCTGTTCAAATAAGAATTTTTATTTAAATTTAACTCTGATCTTCCTAAATTTAAATTCCGATCATGCGAACAAGTCACAATACCTAAAATGAAGTTGCTCATGGCCTCAAACTACTGGAAGACGCGCTAGGGCTCGAAACGACTGGTCGGATCGTTACAGATAGCTCGTAGGGAAAGTCAATATTTGCGAAGGAAAAAAGCTAAAAGAATAAGACAATAACTACCTAGGTCAAAATTTTCGTAGTTTATAAAGAAAAAAGGACAAAACAATAAGTAGAAAACTCATTAATTAATTTCCCTATTAAAAAAAAAGCAAAATCTTAAATGTCAAAAAGGAAAAAAGAATAGATAATAAGTAGGAAACTTACTCTTTAATATCGAAATTAAGGAGTGTAAAAAAACAGTTAATATCCTAATTTTTATTTTTCATCAACACTTTCTTTTAGTTTTTTGGATGGTCACTGATTTCTACTACCTATAAAAGACTATTTGTAGGTCGACTTCTTAAATCAGGATTTTAAAACATATTTTTGTTGAAAAAAGGGTTAAAAACTTCTATAAAAGAAGCTAATATTTTGTACTTATTATCATAAATTCTTGATAATAAGCTTTGAGGTAATTTTTGTAATGTTTAGAATGTTTCTTGAAGTTTTCTAATAATAGACGTTCTTCAAGTTTTGTAGTAACAAAAGTTCTTGCATTTTCTACATAGCTATCAATTCAAGTCTGTAATCTAAAAGGTAAATAGATGTTTACATTTATATAACAAGAATAGATATTCTTATAGTTTTTTAATAAGTATTTTATTTGTATTTTAAACATATTACGTGTGAGAAATATTTTGTGTTTAACAAATTTATTTTTTGTGAGCATGTAATTGTTGTTTTATGAAAAAATATGTAAAAAAAAGTGTTTACATGAAATTAGATAGAATGAGCTTGAAATATTTAAGAATAGAGCAATCAAACTTTATAGAGATAAAATATAACAAAGTAGTACGATTGATAGTGTATATGGCTGAAGAATACATAAGAAATAAATTTACGGAGAAGGGTGTGATATATCTCTCTACTACTATAAATTGTTTAAAAGTACCCCTCGTTAAACTATTGGATCAAAAGAACCCCTGCCGTCTTACTATCCAAACAAATATATCCCTGACTTGACGGACTGGACACGTGACATCCATCCAAGACTTTTGGTCCATCAGATCTTAGATTAGACCCGACTTGCCCTCTACCTCATCCACAAATTGGCATAGCTGACGAGCAATGACAGAGGAAAATGGTGGCGACGATGCAGAACATCATATGTGTATAGAATTAATTTAAACAATTATGAGAACACTTTCAGAAATACAAAGTGAAGAAAGCAGAGGGTTGGGTTGAAAGTACCGGATGTTCAATGATAATGGAGCATATCAAAAGAATTAATCAACAAGAGACAAGAACTGTAGCTTAAGTATTTCTCAGATTTGTGGCAAACGATATGGTCAAATTAGTTGAATTTTAAGGGATGGGGGTATTTTGCGTAGACGAAGGCTTAGGATGGTTTGGCTTTGGCATTGGATCTGCTGCGTTTAATGGGCGATTTGGTGTGAAATGTGTTGGGCTTTTATAGCTGAAGGTGTTAGAAGGTGATGTACCTTTCTGACAGTTCAAAATTATTGCACAAGCGTCGGAACTACCATTTTTTCAGTAGCTTCTCCTACCAAAGTGTTCTGCTATATTTTAAGTCCTTCCCGTGGTCCAAATAAGCTGAATATTTAAGGAGAAGAATGTTATATGAAGAGTTTGAAATGGAAATAGTGAGATTTGTTATTTGCTGGGATGATACTTGTAGTTGGAAAAGTTAAGGTGGTAGGACGACAGTGATTGCCGATGAAGAATTGGAGCGCGCCAATCCTTTTCTTTTTCTTTTTCTTATTTGTTTTTCTATTTTCCTTTTATTTTCATAATTTTTTATTATTTTAATAACTATTTTCTTATTGTTTTTTATTTCACGGGGCAGATAACGGGTACTGGTGTTGGGCGGGTCTAATCTAAGATCTGATGGAACAAAATAGTTGGATGAATACCACGTGTCCAGTCCGTCAAGTGAAGGATATATTTGTTTAGATAATAAGACGGTAGGAGTTCTTTTGATCCAATAGTATAACAAGGGATACTTTTAAACAATTTATAATAGTAGAGAAATATATCATACCCTTTTCCGATAAAATTAACATCATTATTGGAGATGCTAGGAATATGACTGCCACCAAAAGATTACAATTTTAAAATATCAATTCATTAATAATTAATATCGGATCTAAATATGTTTGCACTTGTCACGACCCAAACCCCGCACTGGTCGTGATGGTGACTCTCGTGAAGACGAGGCCAACAAACTAACCCAACTCGTCTTTGCAAAAAGAGTTAAACATAAACAAACAGCTTATATATGACTTAATAGTATTAATTAATGGATATACAACCCAACACAGCCCTAATCGGGGTGTCACAAGTCATAAGCATCTATCAGAATGTAAATCCACTACAAGGCCTAAAATATACAAAATCGGAATAATGAACAAAAGAGAGAAACATGGTGCTGCGAACGCTGGCAGTCACCTCCTTAACTAATGTAACTCTGCCTCTCATCGGCCAAACCCGCTTCCGTGTGAATAGATACCTCCATCTGAACACGAGGTGCAAGGAGTAAAGTGAGTACTCCAACTCAGTGAGTAATAAAGGTAAATAACAACTGAACAGTAAGAAATTACGTAAAGCAAACCATCATGCTGTATAGAAGTAGGGTACAATCCTTTGAGAAAACAGTGAAGCTGTGAGATCTTTGGAAATATCTTGGCTTAGTTTAAATCTCTTTTGAAAATGATCTTTTCAACAGTTACGAAATGATTTCAAAACAGTTAGTGCCGATAGGCATAGAAAATCCGCCCCTCGGGCACAAATACCACAGTATAACATGTAAAAAGGTAAGTAAATATACAAGATAAGCACATAAAAGTTCACCCCTCGGGCAATATCTCAAAACACTATCGCTCAGAACAGTATCAGCCCCTCTGGCTCAGTATCAGTCACTCAGCATAGCATCAGCCCCTCGAGCTCACTCTTAGACCATATATATCACCCGCACTCACTGTGGGTGTACAGACTCCGGAGGGGCCCCTTACGGCCCAAGTGCTATATCAACATAAGGCCTGAAAGCCTTCTCACATCACTCATAAGGCCTGAAAGCTTCCTCACATCACTCACAAGGCCTGAAAGCCTCCTCACATAACTCACAAGGCCTGAAAGCCTCCTCACATCACTCACGAGGCCTGAAAGCCTCCTCATATCACTCACAAGGCCTAAAAGCCTCCTTACGTCACTCAAACCACCTCGTGGCATATAAATGTATCTCAGGCCCCCGACCTCACTCAGTCCAGAAAACATCATAAGCCCCTCGGGCATCAATAAAATATTAGTGCTCAGCCCAAACAACAGTGGAAATATCATTTAAGTCTCAAAATTCAATTAAAGCCACTAAGTTTCGAAAACAGTATAATCATTAGGACTGAGTTCAATTAATGTATCAAGATAGTAAGGAAACAGTGATAAATGTCCACGAAGGATTCAAGTAGTCGGCATTAAGCCCAAAATATGGCAATAAGCCCAAATCATGATGATAATAAATACATCTCAGTCAAATACGCGGTAAAATATCAAACGGGACGGACTAAGTCACAATTCCCAGTAGTAATAACCCCGCGCTCGCCATTAAGCGCGTGTTTCACCTCAATATAGCACTACGTTGTGCAAATCCGGGGTTTCAAACCCTCAGGATATCATTTACAATCATTACTCACCTCGAATCGACGGAATCTCCAGCTCGTGATGCCTTTGCCCCTCAAATCAACCTCCACGCGCGTCGAATCTACCCAAAATCAGAACGAATACGTCACAATATGCCAATGGAACAATACCCAATCGAAAATAATCGAAAAATATTAAAAATATCAAAATTGGCAAAACCCAAGCCCCAAGCCCACTTCTCAAATCTCAGAAATTTTCACATTAATAGATTCCTTATCTTCTCACGAGTTCATACATACCAAGAACCCTCAAATCCGAGCTCAAATGACCCATCAAATCCTAATTTGGAATATCAAAACTCAAGCCCTAGTTCTTCAATTTTAGGCTTAATTTCCATTAATTTCTAGGTAGATTTCACAATAAAAATGAGTTTTAAGTTTAATAATCTTACCTCCAATCAATTCCCCTTGAATCCCTCTTTAATATCCACCAGGAAGCTCTCAAAATGATCAACCATGGAGGAAAAATGACCCAAAATCGCGGATGAAATGAGATTACAAACTTCTGCCCAGCACTGATCTTTCCTCTATGCGATCGCGGCCCAAGGCTCGCGATTGCGAAGAATAAATTTCCCTGGCCCCAAAATTGGCCTATGCGATTGAGACCAACCTCATGCAATCGCGAAGCTTCAGCACCCAACTCTATGCGATTGCAGACCAGCTTATGCGAACGCGGAGAACAAATCTCCTGGGTCCCCAAATCCTTATACGCGAACGCGTACACACCACCGCGATCGCGAAGCTTCCAGCTCAACAACGACGCGAACACATTCCTATCACTGCGAACGCGAAGGGAAATTCGAAGCCCCCAATTTTCCTTCAACGCAATCGCGGCTCAACCCACGCGATCGCGATGACTTAAAACCTGCAACACCTGGAAATGAAGAATCTGTAACTTTTCACATCAAAAATAGCACGTTAGACCATCCGAAACTCACCCGAGGCCCTCGGGACCTGAACCACACATGCCAACATATCCCATAACCTCATTCAAACTTGCTTCAATCATCAAAACACCTCAAACAACATCGAATTACTCAAAACTCATCGAATTCAAGCCTAAATTTCTCAAAAACTTCCGAAATATACTTTCGTTCAAAAGCCCGACCAAACGACGTCCGAATGACCTGAAACTTTACACACACATCCCAAATCACTCAACAAAGCTACAGCAACTCTCGGAATTCCATTCCGACCCTCGGATCAAAATCTCACCTATCAATCGGAACTCGCCAAAATACTAACTTCGCCAATTCAAGCCTAATTCTACACCGGACCTCCAAAATCACTTCCGATCACACTCCTAAGTCACAAATCATTTAAAGAAGCTAACCAATCATAAAAACTCCGATCCGAGCTCTTATACAAATAAGTCAACTCTCGGTCAAACCTTTCAAATTCAAAGCTTCCAATTGACACTATTCATTTAAATTCATTCCTGAAACCAAAACCAACAATCTACATTAGTCATAATGTATAACACGGGAAAAGTCATGCCCGAGAACTGGCGATCAAAGTGCAAAAGCTCAAAACGGCGGATTGGGTCGTTGCATCCTCCCCCACTTAAACACACATTCGTCCTCGAACGTACCCATAGTTGTTCTAAAAGCCAACCAATTGTTGAATAACCTTACCATGCATATACCCGGGGGTGATCCCACGTCACCCTTTCTCATGTAGGTCCGATAACACATTGTAACTGAAATTTCACCATCCAATCAAGCCCATAAGCCATTGAACCACATTTCACTTAACAAAATCATACAGAAGATCATAACCTCACATCTCTATTCAGAATAATCCCGAACCAACTGTAATATCCCATACCTGCAACCTTAGGTGCAATTATATGATATACCACAAATCTCAAACAGTCGAAACGATAACTTCTATTCATAGCAGCTACACACAATACCCGAATACCGGTAGAAAACCTCTTATCAACTGAGGTCTTATTCCAACACTTCAATATACTGCTAATGATAAATGAAACATGCAATAAATCGTAACCATCTCTTAGGTCAACCATTCATGAAGTCACTTCCCTTTTGGATAATACCACAATAGATTTCCGAGCCGAACCTCGACATTATCCTTTCAACAAGCTGAAATTAAATCCCTTCGTATTCCTTAATGACCCCAACGATCACCTCGAATCCAACACACCACTCTGGTTACATGACACATCAATACAGGCCTAAGCCACAACTTGTATAATTCGCGCACCAATAAGAAACGGTCCGAATATACTCAAATCATGAAAATGACCCCAAACGAAAGAGCTGTACCTCAAGCTCATCAGTACCATCACAACACAAAGCTGAGACCCCGTCTCACATCGCAGAATTAGAACACATGAATCCACCCCGAAAGGTCATACCTCCATGCAGCCTCGCTACAATGCGCGATCCTATCCAAACACTGCTACACATGGAACACCTCAACTCACTATGCTCCAAAATCGACAGCCACGCACAATTTGATGTCTGGAACCAAAGTAAATTATTATATCCGCGGTGAAACAAATAACACATGCCACACAACTCGATAGGACATCACTGATACATCGTTCACTGAGCAACGCTCGATTACTCTTCCCGCTTGAATTCAACTAAGAGACCCCAATTGAACCACACCATATGTGCCTATAACCAACAAATCATAACATCTCGCAACACAGAAAGGTAACTCATAGATCTCCCCCGATCACTATTAAGCTCAACAACGGTCGAATTAGTACCCCCTCTCAACAATGCCATTCAGAGTCAACCAAGCCGACTCAAGATAGAACACTCTCCCATATTGGCCTGCCAACGAATTCCTTATCAAGGAAACCTGAAGCTGCTCCTTTCATCGCTATAACTCTGCCAGCGTTATACGATACGATACAAGGCACCAAATCAACACCGAAATCCACAACCTTGCGCGGCGACTTGCCCAGCCACAAGAAATACCTATGAGAAGTCCCTCACCACCAGGACTGAATCAATATGAGGAGACTCAGCACTGACACTCGTCACAAAACCCCAAATAAGAAAGGCAATCCTTCCCAACCATCCGCTGGTCTTCGAAATATGAAAATCCCCAATAGGACACAATCCGTCGAACCTCGCCACTCATTCCGTGGCATTTCCCGACATAGCCAACCGCGCCATCTTATCGCAATAGTCCAGAATAACATAACACGGAAACATCCAGTTTACACCCCAATATCATATCCAAAATCTAACATACCAAGCAAAGAAAGATCCACTCGGACCTCCAAATCTCGGCAGTCACTAAACAGTGATGATACACACAATCTAGAATCACAACATAGCCTGGATATGAGAATTTCTGGTCTCCAATTCCATGTAGCACACAAATCACCATACCTGATCCAAATTCTGCCGTCCGAATAGGTATCACACCTCAGGTACCTAGTCATTCCATGAAAGATATTCTAAAATTCCCATGTGCCATACAAGCAACTCGAATATCAGCAGTCGATCCAGCCTGAAAGTGCCTCAATACTACTGAAGTGCCATCAACTTAATCACATTGCCCTTTTTTTCTAAAACCTATACTCTCATCAAATCACTTCCAAATAACAATACCATTTCCTTAATCATCTGAGGCTACCCGCTGCCTAAAAGTTTTATGAACTTCCTTTCAAAACTGAACTGAAACCTCATACACGCAATCTTGATCCTCCACAATGTACCGCATATGCCATACTATCCAAGGATAATAGGAAAACTTTTATCTCCCTTCCGAGCCACAGACATCTATGCACTCAACTAGTCAAGAACTTCCATTATAAGAAATAATCATTATACATCCCATGCCTCTTATATTCGTAGGACATGCACCTCTCCAACCACGATAGAAATCAACAAGAACTCTCCCAACCCCGTTTGCACAGATTAAACTGCCACGACTGAACCCTTCTAACTAGACCAAGCTAAGCAAACCATCAAGCCTATGAGCATTGCTGCAAAATACCTATAAGAACCCATTACCTCGAACACATACAAAGAATTGATCATATCCTTACCATACCGATTCGGTCTACTATCAAACTATTCCATCTATCTAAATTTCCTTCTGATTCATTTTCAACTTGATGCTCCCTCTTGTTGTAGTACCACAATCTCTCAATCTCAGGCTCACTACACGAGACCCAAGCACAAGACCACACTGTCTAGGACCCATAAGCCGCTGAATACTCTCTCAAATATTACCAGAAACATCAGGCTTCCGAACACTTTAATCTGAAGAACTTCCTGCGAATCTGAATCTGTTACCTTTACTTTCCTGATACTGATACATAGAACCCCATAATTAACATAGAAATACCACATATCTGGACCTCTTCCAATGAAAACACAGTTTCTAGCCACACATGCAACTTTAAAATACACGATTGTTTCCTGCAGAATATTGAACACATTAGAACCATTCTCGAAAGTTATTCACTCTTATTCAAACTACAAAATTACCTTAACTAACGAACAGAACCACCCGTGCCTCATTGGCAATCCGATACCACAAAATGAAATCATCATCCTAATATAACCATGCAACTTCCTGCTCTATGCGCCGAGCATTCTTTACCAACAACAACTTAAGACATCCTGTGATTCTCTCTCCCCATGAAGCATAATCTAACCTTTGTCAAAATTTTCCTTTACTCTAGCGATAGCTAATTCACTCGCATGCCCCAAACTGGAACCAACATAGAACCTAACCGTGCAATCAACTGCTCACAGCAGACTTCCCCACTTGGCTCAAAGCCATGGATCGAGATACACTCAATAACTCATAACACTTTTACTCTATTGATGCCACAATACAATAGTGAGATTAAACTCAAATCATTTATAAGTTTGTGAAAACACAGATCGTCCAGTACTGTAAATATTTTGCAAATCTCGCATTCATCCCCGCAACAATTAAGCCCACTCTCTTAAGCGACCTATAATTTCAGATTTCAACATGTACCCTTCAATTACAGACGAGATCTTCTAACATACACATAAGGATCACACCACTTCAACACACATCCGCAGGAGATAACCTACCTGATTCGCCTCAATATAACATTTCCGTATACCTTCCACCGTCATACACATTACATAGCCACTTAGTCTTCCTGAGTCTGAACTCGTACCGCAACATAAAATTTACTTCACTCCCAACTAGGAGACACGAAAATATTCTTCACGCGCACATAACTCGGAGCTACACATCCAATCACAATGGAAATCACATGCTTAATAGTTTATCTATCATCCAGCAGGCCTTCCTCGTCATTTCCAAGTTACATAGATACATCCCGCAGCACTAACTACACATCCAATCATAATGGAAATCACATGCTTAATAGTTCATATATCATCTCGCAGGCCTTCCTCGTCACTTCCAAGTTACATAGATACATCCCGTAGCACTAACATAATCATCAAATGGCTATTCAACCGTCATCCCACTAATAGGGACAATACTGAACATATAAGTTCAAAACACTTGCTCACACAATCAGCACTTCGGTGCTCAAGCCATAGGCAAAGACTCGACCTCAAGTCTTCCATACTGGCCCAACATCAAGCTCACAGAGATCATATCTCTCCCCTCGATCGGGGAATCACAAGCCATCCAGGAACATCTAATGCTGAGCGCTCATGCGCGCATACGAACGCGTGGAAGGAATTTCAAGAGTTTCTTTTCAAGCCGAATCAAGGACGCACAACAAGAATTTAAGAATGTGAAGTTTTCCTAAAGGTTCTGCAGCCTCTCGAGGATAAATACAGACGTCTCTGTACCAATCCGCGAGACTCTACCAAACCTGCTCATAACTCGTGAGACCTAGTAACCTAGGCTCTAATACCAACTTGTCACGACCCAAACCCCGCACTGGTCATGATGACGCCTCTCATGAAGACGAGGTCAGCCATTTAACCAAACTCGTCTTTTCAAAAAAAGTTAAACATAAACAAATAGCTTATATATGACTTAATAGTATTAATTAACGGATATACAACCCAACACAACCCTAATCGGGGTTTCACAAGTCACGAGCATCTATCAGAATGTAAATCCACTACAAGGCCTAAAATATACAAAATCGAAATAATGAACAAAAGAGATAAACATGGTGCTGCAAACGCTGGCAGTCACCTCCTTAACTCATGTAACTCTACCTCTTATCGGCCAAACCCGCTTCCGGGTGAATAGATACCTGCATCTGCACATGAGGTGTAGGGAGTAAAGTGAGTACTCCAACTCAGTGAGTAATAAAGGTAAATAACAACTGAGCAGTAAGAAATCACGTAAAACAAACCATCATGCTGTATAGAAGCAGGGTACAATCCTTTGAGAAAACAGTGAAGCTGTGAGATCTTTGGAAATATCTTGGCTCAGTTTAAATCTCTTTTGAAAATGATCTTTTCAACAGTTACAAAATAATTTCAAAACAGTTAGTGTCGATAAGCATAGAAAATCCGCCTCTCAGGCACAAATACCACAGTATATAAGTAAAAAGGCAAGTAAATATGCAAGATGAGCACATAAAAGTTTGCCCCTCGGGCAATATCTCAAAACAGTACCAGCCCCTCGGGCTCAATATTAATCGCTCAGAATAGTATCAGCCCTTCGGGCTCAGTATCAGTCACTCAGCATAACATCATCCCCTCGGGCTCACTATCAGATCATATGGGTACCCACGCTCACTGTAGTTGTCCAGACACTGGAGGGGGCCCTTATGGCCCAAGCGCTATATCAAAATAATGCCTGAAAGCCTTCTCACATCACTCATAAGTCCTGAAAGCCTCCTCCTATCACTCACAAGACCTGAAAGCCTCCTCACATCTCTCACAAGGCCTGAAAGCCTCCTCACATCACTTATAAGGCCTGAAAGCCTCCTCACATCACTCACAAGTCCTGAAAGCCTCCTCACATCACTCACAAGGCCTGAAAAGCCTCCTCATGTCACTCAAGCCACCTCGTGGCATATAAATGTATCTCAGGCCCCCGACGTCACTTAGTCTAGAAAACATCATAAGCCCCTCGGGCATCAATAAAATAGTAGTGCTCAGCCCAAACAACAATGGAAATATCATTTAAGTCTCAAAATTCAATTAAAGCGGCTGAGTTTGTAAAACGGTATAATCATTAGGACTTAGTTCAATTAATGTATCAAGATAGTGAGGAAACAATGATAAAGTCCACGAAGGATCCAAATAGTAGGCATTAAGCCCAAAATATGGCAATAAGCCCAAATCATGATGGTAATAAACACGTCTCAGTCAAATATGCGGTAAAATATCAAACGGGACGTACTAAATCACAATCCCCAGTAGTAACAACCCCGCGCTCGCCATTAAGCGTGTGTTTCACCTCAATATAGCACTACGTTGTGCAAATCTGGGGTTTCAAACTCTCAGGATATCATTTACAATCATTACTCACCTCAAACTGGCAGAATCTCCAGTTCGCGATGCCTTTGCCCCTCAAATCAGCCTCCACGTGCGTCGAATGTACCCAAAATCAGAACGAATACGTCACAATATGCTGATGGAACAATACCCAGTCAAAATCAATCGAAAAATATTAAAAATCTAGAAATTGGCAAAACCCGAGCCTCGGGCCCACTTTTCAAATCTCAAAAATTTTCACATTAATAGATTCCTTATCTTCTCACGAGTTCAGACATACCAAGAACCCTCAAATTCGAGCTCAAATGACCCATCAAATCCCAATTTGGAATATCAAAACTCAAGCCCTAGTTCTTCAATTTTAGACTTAATTTCCATGAATTTCTAGGTGGATTTCACAATAAAAAGGAGTTTTAAGTTCAAAAATCTTACCTCCAATCGATTCCCCTTGAATCCCTCTTTAATCTCCACCAGGAAGCTCTCAAAATGATCAACCATGGAGGAAAAATGACCTAAAATCACGGATGAAATGAGATTATAACCTTCTGCCCAGCACTGACCTTTCCTCTATGCGATCGCGACCCAAGGCTCGCGATCGCGGAGAGAAAATGTCCCTGGCCTCAAAATTGGCCTATGTGATTGCGACCAACCTCATGTGATCGCGAAGCTTCAGCACCCAACTCTATGCGATCGCAGACCAGCTTATGCGAACGCGGAGAACAAATCTCCTGGGTCCCCAAATCTTTATATGCGAACGCGTACACACTACCGCGATCGCAAAGCTAAACCTCCACAACTACGCGAACACATTCCTATCACTACGAACGCGAAGGGCAATTCGCAGCCCCCAATTTTCCTTCAACGCGATCGCGGCTCAACCCACGCGATCGCGATTACTTAAAACCCGCAACACCTGGAAATGAAGAATTTGCAACTTTTCAACATCAAAACTAGCCAGTTAGACCATCCGAAACTCACCCTCGGCCCTTGGGACCTCAACTAAACATGCCAACATATCCCATAACCTCATTCAAACTTGCTTCAATCATAAAAACACCTCAAACAACATCGAATTACTCAAAACTCATCGAATTCCAGCCTAAGTTTCTCAAAAACTTCCGAAATACACTTTCGATCAAAAGGCTGAATAAATAACGTCCGAATGACCTGAAACTTTACACACGCATCCCAAATCACTCAACGAAGCTATAGCAACTCTCTGAATTCCATTCCGACCCTCAGATCAAAATCTCACCTATCAATCGGAACTCGCCAAAATACTAACTTTGCCAATTCAAGCCTAATTCTACACCGTATCTCCCAAATCACTTCCGATCACACTCCTAAGTCAAAAATAATTTAACGAAGCTAACCAAATCATAAAAACTCCGATCCGAGCTCTTATACAAATAAGTCAACTCTCGGTTAAACCTTTCAAATTCAAAGCTTCCAACCGAAACTATTCATTCAAATTCATTCCAAACCTTCCTGAAACCAAAACCAACGATCTATATTAGTCATAGTGTATAACACGGGACAATTCATGCCCGAGAATTGACGACCAAAGTGCAAAAGCTCAAAACGACCGATTGGGTCGTTACAACACTTTAATGATTTATTCAAGGAGGGATGGCTTTTTTATGTTTTTTTTTCTGTTTCAAGTCTAACTTTTAGCTTTATCATATGAAAGTCTAATTAGTTGTTATTCCTCTATTTTTTCTTAGCTTTCCTAATACCAAACAAAAAGAATGTTCCACAGAAGAAAAAAAAAATTGTTAATTAGTTGACATTGTTTGTGTCTTATAGAATGAACTTAAGAATATATGTCACCAAAAAAATATTGAAAAAAACTCTTAAATCTTCAAGAGTTTATTTATTCTTGCTTAAAAAAATATGAAAACTTTTAAAATAGTAATGAAATATAAAAATAAAATTAATTTTTAGTTGAATATATCGACCAAGATAATTGAGGACTTTTTAGTGTCATCATTTTCTTTATTGAGTTAGCTAAGCAAGACCAAGAAATATCATTTTGAAGAATTTTTTTTTTCTGTAAATATTTTATAGCTCAAAGACTATTCGTTAATATAATATTAACGTAATTTTTATAATTAGCACTTATTAAGAGGGGATACACGCGCAACGCGAGTACCGTAAGACTAGTTATATTAAAAGCACGAAAGCCCTTAGCGAAATGTTGTTCGCCTTTTTTATCCTTTAAAATTAATTTTATACTAGACAAAATAGTCATTAAAATTATTTTACAAATATTTAGGACTTGAAAAATAATTATATTTTGTGTATTAAATACTTCCTTATTTAAACTAGGTAAGAATCCTAATATTCAAGACTTAATAATTACACTTTTACCTTATATGAATCATTAAATAGAAAGAAAACAACAACATACGTTTACTGCGTTTTTCTCCCTACCTTTCATTAGCAAGAGATATAATATCTATAACATTAATTCAATGGTACCAATAAAATACTACTATCAACGAATAAATGCTTACCTTTTAGAACTTAAACTATTTATATCATCTAAACCTTGATATTTATAAATAAAAACAAAATTTCTAGTCCCTTAAATATGCGTTAATAACTATAAAAATATTTCATTGAATATTTATTTAATTATTTTCCTAATATTTAGAAGTTTAAAATTTAATTGATATTAAAAAAAATTCTTTTTTGAACTCTACAGAAAATCCTACTATATAGAACTTTGAAAATATTAAGAGTACTTTATACATATCTAGGTTTACGAGTTTAAAATTAACTCAAAATT
>MU770966.1:41018-88165 GCA_026770625.1 Nicotiana glauca | reverse complement strand
TAATTCGGTGACTTGAGACACCATTATATTCTCAAGTGGCGACTCTGAAACTTTTAAATAACTAATCCCGTTCCGACCGTCCTTTAATTGGAAAAACTCTTTTTATTTATATCCTGCAGGGTGTAAGCGCCGTAAAAAAAAGAGGTGTGACACCACTTGGTATATATTTTTGTCATATGGAAGTCTTACATATGAAATAAACTAGCACATGTGGGAAGGTTCCAGTAAAATATGGAGATTCCTCATGAAAGACCTTTGAACCTTATGGAATTGCTAGAAAAGTTCTTAGAAGATTCTAGCTATGTATAAATTTCTTGAGAAAGGACTTCACTTATAAATAATAAAGGACTTGTATAATAATTTTTATTTACTCACTAGCCCCTAGGAGAATAGCATATAAAAGGGGATATTCATTTGTAAATATCCAAGCAAAAAAATTAAGTTCTCTCTAATACCAAAGCTTCATTTGGCAATGCTCATTTGTTCTAACATTTCCTAAGATCTTCAGCGTAGTAAGGCTGACTTGGCATAGCAAGATCGTGAGCGAGTTGCGCAAGATCGTGAGCAAATTGTGAAGTGTCGCACGTGCACTTAGTTTAAGTTTAAGGATATGACAACATGGTATCAGAGCAAACGTTGCAACTAACGGAATGGCAAACGATAGTGAAATTAAAATTGTCAACGCCCAGGACAACGTCGTCCGGGATGATACTGACAAGAACGGTCGTAACAAAAAGAGAAATGCCACCAACAAGAGCCTGGAGGTGCCGCCCGAGGTTGTACCAAATAAGGGGCTTACATCCCAAGAACCATCAGCCATTGTGGCGAGTGAGGATGAAGTAGAGATCATGCCGGAGGAGATCTAGCTCGATAAAGAGTGGGTGATGAAGGTGAACGAGGGGATGGATGCCGCAGAGATTTTTTTGCCAATGCTTGGGAAGGTGGAAGGTACCCTTATCGTTCTTGAGGGGCACACTCTTGAGGAGATTGCGAGTATCCGAAATGACTTGGAGGAGCGCACACAGGCCAAGATAGGGCTAAGAAAAACCATCATTACCGTGGCGTGCATACTCATGGAGGCGCTGAACACTATCGATGCCATGAAGACTAAGATAAAGGCACTCGAGGAGTGTTTCAATGCTGGCGTGACCGAGGCACACAAAAATATTGTTGTGATGAGAGAGGCCAAGATCGAGGCTCCCAAATGCAGACATGTAATTTTTCACCCTCCCCAAATTTTTTTATATTTTAGCATGTAAATATTTAGTTTAGGCCCAATATCTTTATTTCAACTAATTTTGACTCTCTTTACTTTATTTTATCACAAAAATGAAAAATCACAAAAATATTTTCCTTTTTAGCTAATCTAGTTACTTTTAATTTATCGACTTTACATAAAATTAAAAAAAAAATTATAAAATAGTTCCAGGAATATTATCTTACTTTTACAATAATTTTTCCAATTTTTATCTTTTAGTATGATATTTTAAAAAAATACCAAAAATAGGTTTGTTTTAACGGATAATTTTATTTTAATAGTTATTTTACTTAAGTAGGATTAATTTATAAATGGTCTATTATTTTTGGTCTTGTTTTAAAAGAAAGAGTATGAAATTTTAAGGTTATTCTGTTTGGTCTTAATTGAAAAAAGACCAAATTTCGGATAGTCCACAACATTGAGCTCATACTCATTTCTCATTTTACCTAATCTAATTCATTCCCACTAGAAAACAATACCTAATTCCTAAACCAAGGAAGACGACAGATCTGCACCAAAAAAAAACAAAAAAAAAATCAGTCTCTTTCTTGTTGTTGTAGTGTGTTATGTGTATGAAACCGCAATTGGATGCAGCATCCAGAAACAAAACTGAATACGTCATGTTAGATTAAACGGAGGGGAGAGAACAATGAATTGTGTACCTTATTGATGCAGCGGAAACCGTTAAATTCACCACCAAAAGAATTTGCCCCAAATCGTATTCTAAATCTCCAGAAACAGAGTTTTGTTCACAAACTAAATGCCTAATTTCACTGTGTTCCTCCTTTTGTAATTTTCTCCACATATCAAAAATCTCTACTGAAGAGAAGTATATAAAGAAGTGGAGATGGGAAAACTTCTGATGTTAACTACTACCCCACATTCTCACGTTTCTCAAAAGAAAACATGGGGTAGTTTTTAGGAATCAGAACCTACGTATAACCTCTTTAGGTTTTATCCCCCTTTTTTTATATCTTTTTAAAAAAGGTCGGGTCAGTCCACATGGGTGACCCACGACCCAAACCTTATATCCAATATCTCCCACTTCGCACAAGTGGACTAGATCCAAACTAGTAACTACCGTGAAAGCAACACACATAATTCATACCGGCAAATAGTTCGTGCGACCTACGAGCATTAAGAGCCATAATATTCTTAATCCCTTTAAGGTTGTTTAATAGATCTATGTAGAAATGCGCTCACATGCGAAAGGGATTTACTACTAACATGAGGATCTTGTTACTCGCAATACCCCAGACATCATCTGCTACTCTAGTAGCTAGTTATTTAATCACTCATCCTCGAAAGAGGTGAACTCGAGTTCATGTTTAACTTTGTATCCACAATTACACTCAATACCCTTATGGTAAGTGTAATGGTCGACCTATGAATACATGTTAAATTTCTAAATTTTAGTCGTCTTCCCTTTCTAATCGAATCTTTCCATTCCATATCAACTGCTTTCCTAGACATGCACTGCATTGCTGAATCACCCATGGTTATTAGTAACATGCTAAAGTAGCAACACTAATTGGCGCTTCAAGAAACGGTAAAAGGTCAAAGGGTATTCCAATAAAAGTTAATGTAACTTCTTTGGGATCTCACACAATTAAAAAGCAAGGATTCATTCTTCCATAATCCCATGGTCGATAGCACACATGGTATTAAACACATGGCACGGTGTTCTCACCTTATATTGGCGCATGTGTCTTATTATTTTAATTATCCAACACCGTACAGATTTTGATCTGGAGACCTCCAAATGTCTAACCTGAGTTTCTCACTTCAATAATCGTCAAACCCTCATCTTAGAGAAACTTCCATCTGGCTCACAAAACAAGTCATAATCGAATTGTAAAATTTGTAAGCTATCAAGAACAACCTCTACAAGTAAATATAACCCCGCATTATCCAAGGCTTTATAAGGTCTCATCTCTTTACGATTCTTAATGTAAGAGGCAATTGCTCATGTGAGAGAGCCAATCTCGTGACTTGTTCGACACACTTTATCAACAAAATATTCATCATATGCATACGAGATATAAGCACAAATTCAAGAGTCAAATATTGATGAGTGTATTATAATACTTTAGTCGTTTTACATTACATAAATATATTCATATCCTTCGCAAACCTAGAGCCATAACATGTTTCTCAAACAGGACTCTAGATATTGCCTTTGTAAAAGGATCAGCTATCATGCTTTGCATAGGAATGTACTCTTAATTTATCTCTCCACTTGCTACCATGTCTCTTACAAAGTTATACTTGATGTCAATATGTTTGGTCTTGCTGTGATACTTTGGATCTTTTGTATATGCAATAACTGCTTGACTATCACAATATAGAGTCATGGCACATTGAGAGTTCTTTGCAATATCCAAATGCTCAAAGAATCTCTTCAACCAAACAGCTTCTTGTACTGCAGACACACAGGCTACGAACTCAACTTCCATTGTTGAAAAGGATGTACATGTTTGTTTCTTACTTTTCCATGATATAGCACCACCATTAAGTAATAAGGCATAACCGGATGTTGATTTTCTATCATTCCGATCACCAGTCCAATCAGCATCAGTATATCCTCTTAAGTATAAATCATTTCCACTATAACATAGTGAATAATCTGCAGTTCCCTTCAGGTATCTGAAAATTCTCTTCACAGCTTTCCAATGATCTCTTCCAGGATTGGATTGATACCTGCTAACCAGACCTACGACATAACAAATGTCGGGGCGAGTACACATCATAGCGTACATCAAGCTCCCGATAGCACTTGAATATGGAACTCGAGACATGTCTTCCTTTTCATTTTCAATCTTGGGACACATTTCAAGGCTTAAAGTTTCACCTCTCGCTATAGTAGTATCCATGGATTTGCAATTATTCATGCGAAAACGCTCCAAAATTTTTTTTATATAAGTTTTTTGAGATAGACTCAATAACCTTTTTGGGAAGGTATCTTTGGATATTAACTCCAAGGATATAGTCTGCCCCGCCTATATCTTTCATGTCAAATGACTTTGAAAGCCATGACTTGATAGTTTTCAAATACTCCAAATTGTTTCCGGCCAATAAAATATCGTCCACATAAAGAGAAAGAATTACAAACATCCCATTAGATTTCTTTACATAAATGCAATGGTCTTCATCGATCATGGTGAAATCATATGAGATCACATCCTTGTGAAATCTCAAATACCATTGCCTTGAAGATTGCTTCAGGCCAAAAATAGATCTTTTCAATTTACAGACCTTCTTTTCTTAGTCTTTAACGATGAAGCCTACAGGTTGTTCTATGTAGATTTCTTCATTTAGTTCTCCATTGAGAAAATCTGTCTTCACGTCCATTTCATGTAATTCCCAATCCAAACGTGCAACAATAGCCAAAAGTAAGCGAATTGAGGTAAACTTTACAACTGGTGAAAATGTTTCCTCATAATTTATTCCAGCTGCCTGAGTAAAGCCTTTTGCCACCAATCATGCCTTGTATCTTTCTATTGACCCATCCATTTTTCGTTTAACTTTGAGAACCCATTTGTTCCCAATAGCTCTACGCCCAGGCGGAAGATCAACTAAATCAAAGACTTTGTTGGTTTTCATGGACTCTAATTCTTCTTTCATTGCTTTCATCCACTCATCTTTTCTAGGGCTCAATAAAGCCTCAGTTATAGACTTTGGCTCATCCATTTCTGTGGGAGATACCAGGAAAATATAATCTTCAATTTCATTATGTTTGGGTATATTTTTCCTGGCACTCTTTCATAGTTGAAATTCAGGTTCGTCAGAAGAATTTTGCGATTGGGAGTTTCCACTCCCACTCCCACTCGTATCAAGAATAAGATCTTGATCAGTTTGATTATCAACTATGTCAGAAGACACTTGCTGGCTATCTGAGTTCAACATTTCATAAATAGGGTCTCCATTCTTTACCTCGCCCTTCTTTGGAAAATTATTTTCCAAAAATGTGACATCTCGTGATTCAATCTCAGTAACACTTTCATCCTCTAATTCACCAATGAACACATACCCTTTGGAGTGTTCTGAATATCTTATAAAGATACATTTATTGCCTTTTGGACCTAATTTACCAAACTTACTAAAAGAATCTTTTACATATGCAGCACAACCCCAAGGTCGTAAATCCTTTAAGTTTGGTTTATGACCAGTCCATAGCTCATAAGGAGTGGAATAAACTAATTTAGAAGGCACTTTGTTTAATATGTAAGTTGTAGTCAATAATATATCTTCCCAAAAGGAGATAGGTAAATTTGCCTGTGCCATCATGGACCTTATCATGTCCAGCAATGTTCTATTCCTCCTTTCTGCTACACCATTTTGTTGAGGTGTGCATGGAATAGTTAATTGTCTGGTGATTCCCTTTTCATTGTACAATCATTCAAATTCTTTTGAAAGATATTCACGCCCTCTATCGGTTCGTAAGGTCTTAATCCTTTTGTCTAATTGATTCTCAACTTCATTCATATATTTCTTAAAGCATTCAAGTGCTTCAGATTTATGAGAAATCAGATAGACATAATGAAAGCATGTAAAATCATCAACGAATGCAATTAAATATAAAGCACCAGACCTAGCCCTCACATTCATTGGACCACAGATATCAGAATGGATTAATTGCAATGGAAAATCAGCTCTCATAGCCTTTCAAAATGGTTTACGTGTACTCTTTCCGGCAAGACAATTTTCACAAGTTGGAATTTCAATTTTAGAGAAAGGACCTTGATGTCCTTCCTTAGCCAATCGACTCATTCGATTCTGCACCATGTGACCTAATCTTGCATGCCATGTAATAATATCAACATCATTGTTACTAGAATAACATGCCATAACACAACGGTCGACATAATAGTTATACGTAGAAGGATTACAATCTAACACAATAAAACCATCATAACGATGTCCAAAACCGTAAAAAAATATTGTCTTGAGTAATTCTAAGACCGCCGCAACTAAAGTTCAAATTGAAATCTAAATCTAGAAGAACAGACACAGATACTAAGTTTTGTCGAATCTCTGGAACATATAAGACGTCATGCAACATCAAAGATCGGCTACCACACATGTCCATTCTGCAAGTGCCTATCCCTTTGACTTCAAGCTTTGCATTATTTCCCACATATACATGCTTTGATCCAGGTGGAACTCGACGAAACTCTATAAATGCTTCTCTATCGCGACTCACATGGTCGGTGGCCTCTGAGTCTACAATCCACATAGGATAAGATTCAGTTAGTAAAACAGTGCTAGAAACATATATAGCACTAAGAGATGCGTTTTAAAATACTACCTTTTTCGGCTCAGTGCACTCACGAGCAAAATGCCCTGGAACTTGGCAATTATAACACTTCATCTTGCTCTTGTCTTTCTTCTTGAAGAACCGTATTCCTTTCTTGGAATTTGGCTTGTTTCTTTTCTTGGAAGGTCCTTCTCCGGTCTCCTTACCCTTTCCGTTATTTTTCTAGTTTCTCTTGCACTTGAAGCTTGATCTCTTTGTACCACTTCATTCTTCCACAAAGGCATTAGGTACAGCTTTAGCAGCACCAAGCCGCTTGTCTTCAAGCTCCACATGACGGGCAACATCAGCAAAAGTTTTGATGTTATTATTGTGGGTCAAGTTAACATTCAAATGTTCCCAATTATTGGGAAGAGACCGAATCACTGCCTGAACCTACTGCTCATCAGAGAGAACATGGCCAGCACTTTTGAGTTGAGCAATCATATTTGACATCACCATTAGATTTTGCTTGACACCGTGATCATGACGCTTTTTGTACGTGTCAAACTTGATTGTCAGCTAACGAAGGCGAGTCACAGTCGTACCCCCATATGCCTCCATTAAATATTCCCACATGGCTTGAGCAGTAGGATATTGCTCACATTTATGGATGAGATCATCAGCAGCTGAACTTACAATAATTCCACGTGAAGTGGAATCTTTCTTTTTTCAAACATTGTAATTTTCCAGATCCCTCCTGTGTTGGGCAGTGTTACGCTCCTCTGGGTGACTCATAACATGGTTGATACTTTCAAGAGCATCTTGCTCTTCGAGTACATACCACATCTTACGACTCTAGATATCGTAATTTTTACCATTCAGTTTGTTACCCTTATTCAAGTCAGCAATGATACTTTTTGCTGACATGTATGTTATTAGAGACAATATCACAAGTTTAACTCATCAATATATACTTCAGTTAATTTATGCATGTGATTACACACTTAAAAAAAATTAATTATAATATTAATTCTACATTTAGTATAGAATCGAACGGTCACTACGTTTCCATTCATCATCTATATCTATATATTTTTAATTAATATTAAGATCACTTCTTAGTGTGTACGTATTTTAAGTCTCAATCCATTACAAAAGGATATAATAAACAATATATGTAACTAGTGAGACAAAAAAAATATAATATAAATTTCATTAAAATAAAACACATAATAACAATTTACATGTTTGCTAGGACATTCATATACCAATCGGATACAAACTCTTGCTCATATACGCTAAAAGGTGCACTAGGCCAAACATCATGATAAATCTCAGTTAAAATTTCACCCCAGGGCTCTCGAAGAGAGTCCGCTAAAATAGCTAATGCTTCCCAATTAGTAATTTCTACGTAATTATCCAATTCATCTCTTTTTATCTTAAAGAGGTGTACATGTTCAGGAACGGAAATACCAGGGCTAGTTTTAAATTCCTTAAACTCCCTAAATTTCTTTTCTCTTTCTCTTCGTTCAGTCCTTCGATCCCTTAACTAATTTGTCTCGCCCTTGGGACAATCCTGATGATTTCAGGCTCCGAGTTTGAATCATTATAGAAATAAATCCTGCGACGACGTACCCTTCTACGTTGTCCCCTTCCTTGACTTCGAGAACCCCACTTGGAGTAATTCAAACTTGTCCCTGTTCAGCCATATCTGAAATAGGACCAAGGAAACAATAAGAATGGCTACAACCACTCGATGTGACAAAATATGTCACAATAACTCGTAGAATTATTTCAATATAAGGGATAAGGGCTTAAACTAATTTTCTATATTAAGTAGATAAAAAATCACTTTTCCAGTTTCAACAAGTGAAAGCATATTATGAGAACAAAATGCTTATGAACCAAAAACATAAAATTCACATGCCTAATACAAAAATAGATACTAAAACTCCAACACGTTGGTATTTGATATTAAGCTATATCCCCTCTCTACCATGGAGATAGATTTTACATGATCTCTCTTAAATGATGCCACACAGCACGTACTTCAACTAGATAATTCAATGGTTATATTCCTTATTTGTTTTGCTTTGACTTAATACTTATTAATTCTTTAAACATGGGGAGAATCCCTTTGACTTGATTGTAGAATAATCAAGTTAATTATTATTCTGATTGTTATGTTGCATTAGCAATCTAACAAAGTTGGATCAGTCGTTCTCAACCAAATCCAGTAGTGAACTATCAGGTACTACCATAGGTTGGGAGTAACCCCACAATCAGAATAATCACCACTTCTGCCTCAATTTGATCAAAGTTTATAACTTTTCTTCTAAAAGAAAGTTACTTTATTTAGAATTCTTTATAAGAATTCTTTCTTATAAAAAGTTTACTTTCTTATAAAGAATTCATTATAAGATTCATTCAGTTGTAACTCACCACCAGTTGTCAAGAATTCTCAACTTTGTTGTTTAGATGGCGAAAACACATCATAGATCATACTAATGGTATTTGTTTTATTTTGGCTTAATACAAAATACATGAAGAGTAACTATTGAATTACCCTTAAATAACAGTACTAGATGGTAGAAAAAATTAACGCCATTTTAGTACTCTTCTTTCAATTTTCTGAACCAAACTTTTTCAACAAAGTTTTCTATTATTCCATGTTTAAAGAAACAAGAAACAGCGCTGGCTCTGATGCCAGTGTTAGATTAAACCGAGGGGAGTGAACAACGAATTGTATGCTTTATTGATGCAGCGGAAACCGTTAAATTCACTATCAAAAGAATTTGCCCCAAATCATATTCTGAATCTCCAGGAAACAGAGTTTTGTTCACAAACTAAATGACTAATTTCACTGTGTTCTTCATTTTGCAATTTTCTCCACATATCAAAAATCTCTACTAAAAAGAAGTATATAAAGAAGAGGAGATGGGAGAACTTCCGATGTTAACTACTACCACACGTTCTCACGTTTCTCCAAAGAAAACGTGCGGTAGTTTTTAGGAGTCAGAACCTACGTATAACCTCCTTACGTTTTATCCCCCTCTTTTTTATCTCTTTTTAAAACGGATCGGGTCAGTCCACATGGGCGACCCACGGCCCAAACCTTATATCCAACACATCAAAAACGCCTTAAACCAGCTGGATTTCTTGACCCATTTCTAGTTTCACTTGCTTTCTCCATCATTTGACTAATCATTTCTTCGGAAATTGTGAGCTCTTAGCCAATGGCCTCATTAATAATTTCTGAAGGAATAGACATTAGCTACGCTGACGATAGCTGATAGCTTCGATCTCTCTGCTTCAAGACGGAAACTACTGTACTGAGAGAAGAAATGCAACAAAGTTGTTTGGAAGGAGAAGATTTTTGTCATTTCCGCTGGTAATTGGTGTTGTTATTGGTGGAATTGGATTCGAGTTCCACTGAGGTGAGGTCTCCGTTTAGCGGTTCCGACTCCGGTCAGAGGTTCAGTCTTGTTCGAATTTTTAAGGAAACAATCAAACAATTCTAAAGGTCCATTTCTCAATTTTCATTCTTATTTTATTGTATTATGATAGCTTCATGCGTGTGTTGGTTGATCTGTAATTCTATGTTGTTTGAGTAGTGTGCCTTAGTTTTGTTTAACTTGTTTTAATTAGTTTTTATTTCGATTGTGATGCATGTAGTCTTGAGTTCTTGAATAAATACTTTTAATCGGGTAGATAGAAAAATTGGAGTGTTTCTTTCTTGGCAAGGAATAAGAATGTGCCATAAGGTGAGTCTTGGACCATAAGGAGTCTAGCCAAGTAATAGATCATGTTAGCTAGTCTATTTGCTCCCCAATAATATCTTGTTCGTAAATTCGGCATCGATAATCTCAAAATCTAGGAAGAATAATGGACACTGTTAGAGCGCTTTAGGTGTGTTTTGATTTTATTATTGTAATTGTGTACACGTTCACGTGACATGATTACAATTCTAAAAACCAATTTGAGTATGCGTTCGCGCAACTTCGATCAAACTCTTCTTAATAATAAAATTGGTTTTAACAGGCTGCTAAATTAAATTTAGTTCATTTAGTTCGAGGTGTGCCATCAACAATTTGATCATTCATGGCCATCGTGTTAATCTTATGACTTAGATATGAAAATGACAAATGCTCGTAGTTGTTTTAGGCCCGTTTAATATATTATTGTGATTGTGGACACGTTCGCGTGATATGATTACGATTTCTAAAAACAAAACTGGAATATGCGTTCGCTCAACCTCGGCCAAACTTTCTTAATAGTAATAAAGCGTCATTAATTGTGGATACGTACGCGTGACATAATTTTTGACGCGCCAAACAAATGAGTACACATGCGCATGACCTGTTTAAAGATAATTTCTTAATTCAAAGAGGCAAATACACATATGTTCTAAAATAAGTAATTAGACAATTTGATTAAGCCAAGTATGATTAAAGTGACCGTGCTAAAATCACGGAACACGAAAATGCCTAACACCTTCTCCCGGGTTAACAGAATTCTTTACCCAAATTTTTGTGTTCGCAAATCGTAAATAAAGTCAAATTTCCTCGATTCGGGATTTTAAACTGGTGACTTGGGACAACATAAATTATCCCAAGAGGCGACTCTGAATTTAATATAGATAATCCCATTTCGATTGTCACTTAAATTGGAAAAAACTCCCTTATACCCCCCGGGATAGTAAAAAGGAGGTGTGACACCAAACCGTCGGTGTTCAAAGGTATTCGTGATGCACAAGAAGTGGAGAACTTCTTTTGGCTCTTGGAGAACTACTTCAGGAACGGCAAAGTAAGGGACGATATGGCTAAGATCAACACCGTTGTATTGTACCTCATAGAGATTGACGCATTATGGTGGCGTTTAAAGTGTGCTGACACGGAGAAAGGGTTATGCAAGATTGAGACATTGAAGTAGTTCGACAAGGAGTTGAAGAAGCAATTTTACCCGGTGAATGTGGTATATGAGTCTAGGCGGAAGCTAAGGGAGCTCCGACAGATGGCCACAATTTCAAAGTATGTGCGTGAGTTCGCTACCTTAATGTTGCAAATCTCGTGGTTATTCGAGGAAGATTCTCTCTTCTATTTCATGGATGGGTTGCAAAACTAGGCAAAGCAATAGTTAAGAAGATATCAAGTAGCCAACGTGGATAAGGCCATAGTGGTAGCCGAGTCGCTCGTTGTATAGAGACTTGAGGTAGATCTATTAGCGTCCGCTGACCTTGAAGTTCCCTTCCTTTTCCCTCTTCTACTGTTCATTTCCTTCAAAATAATTGTATTTATTTCAGACTCTATTTGTAGAACTTCTAGTTGCTCGTATACTCGTGACTCCGAATTTTTGGGAGTAGATTGTATTGCATGACTTATGCTGATATTATATTAGATTGAGTTCTTATTCCTTGCTATTTACGGTCATTTGCTTAAATTGTAAGAATTTGGATATTTAACTATCTCATGTCCGCTTGCTCAGCAAGCAGATGTTAGACGTCATCATTACTGCGAGGTTGGGATTCCAGGTCGTGACATTTATATTGTCTTAACAATTCCACTTCGATTTTTTGTAGTTATGTCACTTGGCTTAATGAGATTGCTTTTTCTTCTATTTTTAATTGTAGGTATATATAATTTATGTGATGTAATTATAGGTTTATTATCTATTTGTAGGTAATTTTCACAAATTAAATTTGATAACTGTTTTAAAGATCTGATAATTAATAGCCTATAAGAGAAGAAATAATAAATTATTATTTCTAAGAAGAGAACTGATAATCCAAAGAAGGATGTAGATAAATTATTTTAGTGTGAAAAAAGAAGAAGATAATTTGAAGAGTTACGAGACATTGTAAAGAAAAATTTAAAAACGAAAAAAGTCAATAAAGAATTTGGAAAGCTACAATATGATTCATGTATATAGTATCTTTAAATTTACAAGAATGGTAAAAACTAGAAACAAAAATGAAAAAAATACTTAAATCAAGAAGGAAAAATTTGAAAAATATAAATTTATATTGAGAATATTTTTATCTTGAATAAATTAATTTTCTGTTTCTGCTTCTTGAAAGATGTTAGAATTTTATTCTTCTTCCCAAAAGCAGAAAATCTGCTTCTGTTGCTGGCCAAAAGTACTTTTTTATCTTGACCAAATAACTTAAAATTTTGAAATAAGTCATTTTTTGGGAAAAAAATACTTTTAATCTTGCAGAAGTTTGGTCAAACAAACTCCATCACCTAGTGAAATCATAAATTCGTCTCACATGCTGCTCTAGAGTAGGTTAACCTCTATAAGTTTTATGAAAATGAACATTAATACCTCTCCTACAAAATATGCAATGGTTACTCCTTGATGTTGTAGGACGTTGTACTGCAGTTTGGATTAAACTAGGTAGACCGGCACAACTGGCGTCCATTATTGCAAAAGTCTAACTAATGAATTAATGCCATCTTCACTGAGCATTGGATCCATTATTTCAAAGGAGCCACGTACTACGTATTACGAATATCTATGTTTTTAGCTAGCCCTTCTAGAATCTAGCTAACGTCGCAAATTGCAATTTCAAGATTAAGGAAGCTATGTCACGTTCTTAGACTTAAACTAAGCACAAGTGTAGCAACTTGCTCACGATCTTACGCAACTCACTCGCAATTTTGCTATGCCAAGTCAGCTTTACTACGCTAAAGATAGGAAAGGAAATGTTAGAATACATGAGCATTGCCAAATGAAGCTTTTGTATTAGAGAGAACTTGATTGTTTTGTTTGGTGATTTACAATTGAATATTTCCTTTTATATACTAGTCTCCTAGGGGATAGTAAATAAATAAAAATTATTATACAAGTCCTTTATTATTTACAAGTAAGTCCTTTCTCTAGGATTTCTACATAGCTAGAATCTTCTAAGAATTTTTCTAGCAATTCCATAGGGTTTGTCTTTCATGAGAAATCTCTATATTTTTCTAGAACATTCCCACATGTGCTAGTCTATTTCATATGTAAGCTTTTCTTATGGAAAAAATAATTACCAAGTGGCACCTATTTGGCATGATGATGTGGCACGCCATGACACTCTCCCCCACACAATTTTGTGTCGCCCTCGGCACAAAGCATCAAAATATACACGCTCACCTCTCCATGACGTCGCTGGAGATCTTTGTCCATTAGCCATGATGCTCTATGGGGCAGTTGGCCTTCCCATGTCACAAGGTATTGGTCATCTTTCTTCTTGCCCCGTTTGTACTTTGGACGGCTAGCAACAGTGGCGTCGATCCTCCGCCTGCCAGATGCCGCTCCTTGCTCTTGGCCTGAATCTCCCCATGAATCAACAAAGTGTAGCAGCTTTTCAAGTATCGGTTCCATGATTTCACTCTCTATTTGGCTTCCCTCCGTGGTCCCAACCTTGCTAGCAAACTTGACTCCTCTACTTGGTGCATCATCTAAGTTCGATAGTATGCCATCACATTGTAACTCACCATCCTCTTTAACTGTGTCCACCTAACTTTTCTTGCTACCACCATGCTCTATTCGCATTGCGCTAAGATAAGCTTTGACATCCCCTACTTTCGTCTTAGATTCCAAGCGCATCCCTCCTATGCAGGCGGTCCCTCATCTGTCACCCTTGTATGCCTGAGTAAAGTTCCGGATCATTGTTGCAAGCTTCCCCAACTCTTGGAACTCACTTGACCGATGTGATCCTTTACAGAAGTAGCACCCTCCTTTTTATTTACAAGTAAGTCCTTTCTCTCGAACTTTCAACATAGCGAGAATCTTCTAAGAAATTTCCTAGCAATCCACAGGGTTCTAAGGTCTTCCATGATAAATCTCCATATTTTTCTAGAACCTTCCCACATTTGCTAGTCTATTTCATATGGAAAAAATATATGCCAAGTTTCACCTTTATGGCAGGCCATGACACTCTTCCCTACCCAATTTTGTGCCGCACTCGGCACAAAGCATCGAAACATACGTGCGCACCTCACCTTGGCATTGCATGGGATCTTTGTCCATTAGCCATGATGCCCTATAGGGCGGTTTGCATTCTCATGTCACAAGGTACTGGTCACCTTTCTTATTGCCCCATTTGTACTTTGGACGGCTAGCAATGTTGGCCTCGATCCTCCGCCCATCAGATGCCTCTCCATGCTCTTGAACTGAATCTCCCCATAACACTACCAAGTCTAGCAGCTTCTCAAATATCGGGTCCATGCTTTCACTCCTTATTTGGCTTCCCTCTGTGGTCCCAGCCTTGATAGCAAACTTGATCGCTTTATTTGGTGCATCGTCTAAGTCCGATAGCTTGCCATCACTTTGTAACTCACCATGCTCTTCAACTACATCTTCTCAAATTTTCTTGATACCACCATGCTCTATTTGCATGGCGCCAAGATAGGCATTGGAATCCTCTGCTTTCAGCTTAGATTCCAAGCGCATTCCTACAATGCAAGCGGTCCCTCTTGTGTCACCCTTGTGTGTCTGAGCAAAGTTCCCGATCATTGTTGCAAGCTTCCCCAACTCTGGGCATTCACTTGACCGACGTGATCCTTTACAGAAGTAGAATGCTCCCTTAGGCACGTACTCACTACTATTTTCTGGCCCCTTGCCACTACTCTTGTATACCTCGGCTATGCCTTTCATGTTGTCCTTGCCATGATCTACCCCACCTCTCTTGGCATTTCCTTCTTTGGACATAGCAGGATCCATCTTGAAGTATGCAATGATTCAAGCTGATACACCTCGTGTGTCGCTGGGACCAATACCAAGATCTGCACAAAAAGTGCAGAAGTGTAGTATAAATACAACTGACCCAATATAATCGGTAATTGTTGAGCCTAACCTCGATGGGGTAAAGACGAGGCTCTGATAGGACACCTACGTAAATAAACTTGTGCAAGTGTTTATACGAAGTCGTAACAAAAACAGAGATTAACAATATACAAACTAGAAAGCGACATGCAAAAGGTGAAGGATACGATTACTAGAGCAGAAGTGACATCAAGTAACAACCAAATAAATCATCAACAATGAAAACAGATTAACCAATGATATAAAAATGGCACGGCATCACCCTTCGTATTTTTACTCTCATCCTTACCACGAAATAATGTCATAAATAAAATAAAATGGCACGGAATCACCCTTCATGCTTTTACACTCAATCTCACCATGTAATGATGAATAAATGAAATCAGTGGCATGGTATTACCCTTCGTGCTTTTACTCTATTCTTTGCCACAGTACAATGAATAAATGATATAAATGGCACAACATCACTCTTCGTAATTTAACTCTCTTCCTTATAATTTGTAAATCAATAAATTAGATAAACATAATTGCACGGTATCACCCTTTGTGATTTAATTCTCTTTCTCACTATCTCACTATGTATAAATCAATAAATGGGATAAATATGATGGAACGACAATACCGTTCGTACTTTAACACTCTTCCTTACAATGGAACAAAGATAGTATAAATCCAGAATGTAAATAATGCGGAGATTTGTGTTTAAAGTCAAACATGATTCCAAGGTACCTAACTTCAACTTTCAAAATACTCAACAATTTCTAAATACGCAATAATTATGGTAGGAATGATCAAATAAGTGATAACCTAATTTACGCATAGATATCATAATTAAAAGGTAATAAATCACAAAAAATAAGTTCTATCTGCATACTTTAACTCAACAACAACGCATAAGTACTCGTTACCTCACATATGCGTTGTACCCACACATTAAACACGTAGCAAATTGGCAAACAAGTCTTAATCCCTCAAGTCAAGGTTAACCACAATACTTACCTTGCCCCGCAATCAAATCAAAGCTCAATCGGGGATTGTCCTTTAAAATTCGCCTCAAAACCAATTGAATCTAACCAAAATCGACTTTATATCAACAAACAATACTAGGAAAATAAATTAAAATACATAAAATTAAGATCTTTACACTTTTCCCAAAAAATTAACCCCGGACCCGCTTGGTCAAAACTCGAGATTCGGATCAAAACACGATTATCCATTTACCCCCGAGCCCAGTTATGTAATTAGTTTCGAAATCCGACCTCAATTCGAGGTTTAAATCCAAATTTACAAAAATCCCAAAAATTCAACCCAAATTCCTAATTTTTACCATGAAAATTCTAGATTTAGAAAAGATTTGGAAAGTAGCGGGTAATTGAGAAGAAATAAATTAAAGTTGCTTACCAATATTTTGGGAAGAAAATCCTCTTGGAAAATCACATCTACGGTGTTTAGGGTTGAGAGTTTTAAGAAATGAGTTAAATCCCGCTTTCCCCTCTTTTACCCAGCTGCAGTTATCGCAATTGTAGCACATAGTTAGCAATTGCAATGATCGCAAAAGCGATCAACTCTTCGCAAAAGCAAAAAAGTCACTGAGCCTGCTTTCGTCTCAAATGCGAACCAAGGCTGTCTGGAAATGTCTACAATCGACTCGCAAATGTGAGTCTGCTCCATTATTCCTCTAGTGGCAAATGCAGCACAAAAGTTCGCAAATGCAAACTTGCCACCATCGCATCTGCGGACTTAAATTCACAAACACAAATCTAACCCAACCCCTACCAATGTCGCATATGCGAGCCTGACCTCTCATTTGCGAGGCTCTTATTTACGAACAGGTCCTCGCAAATGCGAGATCTGCAGACTGATGCACCAGTATTCTTCCAAGTTCAAAAATTACTCTGTAGTCTATCCAAAGCTCACCCGAGCCCCTCAGGCTCCAAACCAAACATGCACACAAGTGTAATAATATCATACGAACTCGCTTGCATGATCAAAACACCAAAATAATACCTAGAACTACGAATCAGATGGCAAAATGAATGATATTTTCCAAGAAACTTAATAACATGAAATTTTATAACCGGATGTCAGAATCACGTCAAACTTAGGAATTCTTTAAACCTTCATATTTTTAGATTTCAACAAATTATGTTAAATCAAGTTTGGTACTTCCGAATTCAATTCTAGGCATACAACCAAGTTCACAATCACGATATGGACCCATTAGAACCGACAAAATACTGATCTGGGTTTAGTTACACAAAATATTTATCATAGTCAATTCAAATGAGTTTTTAAGGTTAAATTTCACTTTTTCATAGATTGTTCACATAAAAAATTTTCGGAAAAAGACACGGAGTGTGCATGTAAATCGAGGGAGGCTAAACAGAGCTATTCAAGGTCTCAAAAATGAAGGGTAAAACTATTAATTACCTATTGGGTCATCACATTCTCCATATCTAAAACAAACGTTCATCCTCGAACGGACATAAAATGGTAGCCGGCTTGGTGAAAAGGTATGGATATCTACTCATCATGTCCGACTCGGACTCTCACGTGGCTGCCTTGATCGACTAACCTCTGCAATGCACTCAAACTGAAGGATAACTCTTAGACATCAACTGCCGGACCGTTTGGGCTAGAATAGCCACCTACTCTTCCTTGTACGTCAAATTCTTGTCCAATTGGACTGAACTGAAATCTAACACATGGAACGGATCACCGTGATACTTCCGTATGATGGACACATGGAACATTGGATGGACTGCTAATAAACTAGGTGTCAATGCCACCTCACCCACTAGCTCAAGAATCTCAAAAGGGCCCAACATACCCAGGGCTCAACTTCTCCTTCATTCTGAACCTCATCATATCCTTCTTGGATGAAACCCAAAGATTTACCCTCTCTCTAACCCTGAATACAATATCGTGAACTCTACGATCGACATAACTCTTCTGTCTAGACTTAGTTTTGCGAAGTTGATCCTAAATAATCTTGACCTTGTCCAAGGCATCCCGAACCAAATCGGTACCCAATAACGGAGCCTCCCCCGCCTCAAACCTACAAATTAGTGAACGGAACCACCTCCTGTGCAATGCCAAATATGGATCCATCTAAATACTCGACTGGCAGATATTGTTGTAGGTGAACTCCGCAAGCGGCAAAAACTGATCCCAAGTACCGCTGAAGACCATAACGCAAGCGTGAAGCATATCCTCCCGTCTCTCTGGGGATGAAATGTTGTGTTAAACTCAACTCTTGTGCCTAACTTACACTGTACGCCCCTCAGAAGTGCAAGGTGAACTACGTACCTCGATCACAAATGATAGACATGGGCACACCGTGAAGACGGACGATCTCGCGGATGTAGATCTCAGCTAACCACTATGAAGAATAGGTAATTGCCATTGGAATGAAATGTGGTGACTTGGTCAACCTGTCCACAGTTACCCATACCGCATCGAACTTCTTCTGAGTCTTTGGGAGCCCAACAATAAAATCTATAGTGATACGCTCCCACTTTCACTCAAGAATATCTAGCCCCTAAAGCAAACTACCAGGGCTCTGATGCTCGTACTTAACTTGCTGACAATTCAGATACCGAGCTACATATGCAACTATATCCATCTTCATCCTCATCCACCAACAATGTTGCCACAAGTCCTTGTTGATACCTAATTTTCCCCTCATATATTTTAAATATGCATAAATACATTCAAAATAGTGCATGAGCATCATAGCATTATCAAGTATTTTTTTCTAATTTTTCCATAATTTTTAAAGATTGTTTAATCAATTTATTCCCATATTTTATAAATAATCATTAATTACATCACAAATTATTTTCATGATGATATTATCATCTAACTTCATCACTTATATCCATATTAAGCCTCAAATAATTTTTGATGCATTTATCATAATTATATTTGCATCTTTGGGCTAAAATTATATATTTTGCAATAATAGCCCTTATAAACTAATGATTACTTTATTTATGCAAAAAATAACTTTTTATATTTTTTATAATATCAAATAATTGTTATTAACCATTTTTATGCACAAATAATGTTTTTACTATTTATTTATCATTTTTATGAGTTATTTACTAATTTAATTGGGTATTTAAATAATAGCCCATTTTCCTTAATCATTTTCAAAACTAACCCAATTACCCTAGCCCAACTACTCAAAATCCTAGCCTAGTCCGTCCCAGACCAAACAAAATACCCCCCTAACTCAATATTTGTTTTATACCCGACCCCAACCCCTTCCTTCAATCTTGGATGTTGATCTCTTAAGATCAACGGCCCACATTCACCATATCCCTTTTAATTTATCCACCCTAACCCTAACTCCCCATTCCCTTAAAGTCGCCGCCTTCAAACTCACTCCTTTCTTCTACTCTGAAACCCTAGACACCGTCACCCATAATTTTTCTTCAATTCCAATTGGATATGGAATCCATTGACGATTTTCTTACCTTATCGGTCGTATCTCACTACTGACTACTCGATGATGGTATTGTTTAGTAGCTTGCCTAACATGGCAAGCTAATCTCTCCAGTTTCAGACCAAATCTGGTTCGAACCTTCCCTTTTTCTCATCTGTGTTCATTTTTCCTCTCTCTATATGCGAATCTTTGAGATTTTTTTCTCTATTCTTATTTGCCCTAAATGTTAGGGTTTTAGATCTTTTAAAAATCTATTTGTACTTTTCTTATTTTTTTTGTTTAAAAACTCCTCTATGTTCTTGCATGTCTATTTCTTGGTAATTTTTCGTTAAAAAGTTTTGCCTAATTTATTTGTCCTAAAATTAGGGCTCAGATCCTGCTAATATTTGTTTTGATCCCATTATGGTTGAATATCTTAAAATTTTTGTATATTTTCCTTCTATTTTCGTGATACTGTTTTGCCTAAATTATTGGCCCTAAATTAGGGCTCAGATCTGTTAAGGGTTCTTATTTTCTATTAATATTTTTGTAACGACCCGACCGATCGTTTCATGAATTACCGCTTCGTTTCTCCCATTTCTACTTCTTTATGTCTTGTTCAGCTGTATTATGTGGCATTGTGATGGTTAGTTTGGGTTTTGAGTGGTTTTGTAAAGAAATGAGACACTTAGTCTCTTAACTTGGCCTTTTAATTGGAAAAGTCAACCGAAAATTGACTTAAGGGTAAACGATCTCAAAATTTGATTTTTATTATTCGGATAGCTTCGGGAGGTTATTTGGGACTTAGAAGCGTGATCGGAATGTATTTTGGAGGTCCGGAGTATATTTAGGCTCAAATTGGCGAAATTAGAATTTTGGCATTTTTCGGTTGATAGGGGAAATTTTGATATAGGGGTAGAAATGGAATTCTGGAAGTTAGAGTAGGTCCGTTGTGTCATTTTTTACGTGTGTGCAAAATTTTAGGTTATTCGAATGAGGTTTGATAGATTTTTTTATCGAAAGGGGAATTTGGGAGTTTTTGGAGTTCTTAGGCTTGAATCTGATATTAATTTGGTGTTTTGATGTTGTTTTGAGCATTCTGAAGGTTGGAACAAGTTTTAATGTTGTTATGGGATATGTTGGCATGTTTGATTGAGGTCCCGAGTGCCTCGGGTGGTTAAACGGATCAAATGCATGTTTGAGAAATTGTAGATTTTCTTCTGATCTGTTGCATGCATTTTGCCCTATGCGATCGCATAGTTATGGCCGCGATCACGTAGGCTTAGCCAAGCGGTAGTGAAATTTCATTCTATGCGATGTCATAGTTGAGGATGCGATGCGTAAGGCTGTAAGGTTGTTGTTCGCGAATGCATGGATTAGATCGCATTCGTGTAAGGATAAGTGGACCGGAGGTTGACCACGCGTTTGTTCATCCCGAACGCGGTCCCTGGTTCGCGATCACGTAGGTGTAGGGCTGCTGCGTATTGTGTTCACGTGGAAAGCGACGCGTTCGCATAGAGTAAATTTTGATTCAGCGGAGTTTGTGCTTCGCGATCGCGATGGTCTTTCCCCGATCGCGATTAAGGATTTTTAAATCATTGGGCAGAATGTTTACAAGGCTATTTTCGCGATTTTTGGCCATAGTTCTCCATTTTGAGTTAGTTTTGGAGCTTCTTGAGAGAGATTGAAGAGGGAATTCAAGAGAACTTCTTGGAGGTAAGATTTAAGGACTTAATACTCGATCCTATTGTGACTACCTAATTAAACATGATATTTGGGGGATTTGAAGCCTAAAATTGGGGAGTTAGGGCTTAGAAATTTGAGGCCTTAATCTAGGGATTCGAGGGATCATTGGTGGTCGGATTTTGGTATTCTTGGTATATATAAACTCGTGAGAGTGTAAGGACTCTAGTTTTGTGATTTTTATCAAAATCCAAGATGTGGGCTCGGGGGTCGGGTTTTGACCAATTTCGGGATTTTGATGTAATCTGATTATTTTCGAGTGGGCTTTATTCCCTTAGCATATTTTAATGGTTATATACTGACTTTGGTTAGATTCGGGGCATTTGGAGGCCGAATCAAGAGGCAAGGGCGTCGCGGGCTAGAGTTTAGCTTGGCTTGAGGTAAGTAACGCTTTCAAACTTGGTTCTGAGGGTTCGAAACCCTGAACTGTGTGTTCTATGATTGCTGTTGAGGTGACGCAATGCCAAGTGATGGGCGTGTGAGCGTGCACCTTGAGAAATGCGGCCTAGATCATTCCATGGCGCCGCTTTGTTACTCTTTTACGTTGATATCTGTGTTGTAATTATGTGATTAAGTTAGTGAGTTGCAAATCATGCTAATTATCATGTTAAGGCTTCACGCCAACACTGTTGAGACCCGAGAGGTCGTTTGTTGCTGTCATGTTATTAGCTTCATTTATAATCTATACTCAATCATGTTCATGCATATTATATCATGTCTCAGTCTCAACTATTTCTATTTGACATATCATATCATTGTTCGGGCTTGTATCATGACTTTTTTAGCCCGTGTGTGTGAGACTGTAGAGTATAATTGAGTGAGGCCGAGAGCCTGATATTGATTAACAGTATGGGATCAGGTTGTACGCTGCAGCAAGATATTGATCATGCCTTCGCTGGCATTGATATAGCGCTCGGGCTCAAAGAAGCCCCTCCGGAGTCTTTACACCCCTAGTGAGCACGGTTGATGATATTAAGGGATGGATCTTCCCTGGACATGGATCTTGTCCGAAGTATTGGTATAGAGATGGATTTTCTCCATGAGGCTGGATTGGCCTATTTCCTCGATATTGGGTGACTTATAGATTTTGATGTATATACATTCCGGGATGGATCTTCCCTCGGCCAAGTGGGTCGTATACAGTACCGAGTGGTTGAGCACTGTGAGTGGAAGTGTTATATGTAACATTGATCATGCTATCTGTACATTGGTACTTAGAGCTTCCTAAGCTTAATACTCTATATCGTTCATATTGTGCTTAATTACTGCTGAGAAACTACATGAACTGTAAGCATGTCTACTTTTTCGTACAATTTAATTGTTGCAACCTGTTGAGGTTTGGTTCGTCACTACCGTCGGTCTATAGTTTGGACTTGTTGCTTACTGAGTTGGTGTACTCACGTTACCTCCTACACCCATGTGTGCATATCTAGGTATCTTGGGGCACGACAGCGGTTGTTGACACCAGTTGGAGATTTTTTATGGAGATTGCGAGGTAGCTGCTTGGCGACCGCAATTCTGCCTTCTCCTTTCTTTATCTTTCTTTAGTATATTTATTTAGATATTCTCATACCATCTTGGTCATGTTGTTTCAGATAGATGTAGTAGTTTTAGCTCATGACTTAGAGACACCCGAGGTCGGGATTGTGTTTGTTTCCGCTGGATTTTGATTTCTACTTTTATCATTATGATTTTCGTTAAGTTTTTATTTGAAAATGGAGTATTTGGAAATAAGTGGCTGGCCTAGTATCATAATAGGTGCCATCACGACATGGTTAGATTTTGGGTCGTGACATGTTGGTATTAGAGCCTAGATTACATAAGTCTCACGAGTCATGAGCAGGTTTAGTAGATTCTCGCAGATCGGTATAGAGACGTCTGTACTTATCCTCGGGAGGCCGTAGAACCATTATAAAAACTTCATATTCTTTTATTCTTGTCGTGCGAATTTGTTGATACTAGTACTAAACTTCTGTTATTCTACTCTCTCATAGATAGTGAGGACACGTGCTACTGGTCAGGATGGACGACCACCTGTTGGGGCCGCTAGAGGCCGAGGACGCGGTCGAGGCCGTGGTAAGGGCAAGGGTATGTCCCACAAAGCAGCTAAGGCAACACCTGCAGATCCACTCGTCGCCCCAGTTCATGATCGGGCTGTAGCGGGGGATGCTCCAGCAATACTAGCTCAGGCACCGACTGTGTCTATTGTTATTCCGGGTCTCTAGGAGACTTTGGCTCAGATTCTAACTGTGCGCACCCATCTTGATCAGGCAGTCGTAGTTTCTACTACAGTAGCTATTTCTCAGGCCAGGGGAGGCGCTCAGACTCTCACCGCGCATACACCCGAGCAGGTTGTTTAGGGAGTCCAGACACCGGAGGCACCACCAGCCTAGCCGGTTGCACCTGCTCAGGATTTTGTGGTTCTAGTTATGCCTGATGAAGATCAATGTCAATTGGAGAGTTTGGTATACTTCAGACTCTGACTTTCAGTGGCACAAAGGGCGAGGATGCCCAGGGTTTCTTGGATAAGTGCCAGAGAATGTTGCGTACAGTGGGTATTATGGAGACTAGTGGAGTTTCATTTACTACTTTATACGGCAAAATCGGAGGGCCCCATTTCTTGTTGTTAAGGCATTGCAGACTATCATTTCAAAGCCTCGAGGCTGCAAGGTTGTGGTTGAGTTTCCTCTCTCGAGGTTCGTCGATGCCTGACCTAGGGATAACGTTGGTCGCAACCATAACAGATATGGCAAGTTCCCAAGGAGTGCAGCTAGAGCCGATAAAATCTATCAGGCTAGTCTGAACCTGCACCATGACATTAGCTAGTTGTCCCATCCCGGTTTCTTTATCATTAATATATTTTGTACTATGTTGGGATTCCCCTCCTATATAAAGGGGGTCTTTGACACTTTGTTCTCCCCCGTTGCTTCTGTTGCTCCATACGAAATATACAAGAACCTTCCCTTTGATCTCCAATATATTCTATTGATATTATTGCTTTCATTTATTATCTTCATATTTGTTTATCATTTATTGCTTATCATTGGCGATAAAGAGCCTCCGCTAATTTTATTATAACTGTTAGCCACATTTCGACTGCCTTCGACAGCTCTCAGTCAAGCTCTGGGATCGACCTCGAGGCCCCGAATCGATAAGCTCGAGGCCCCGATAACTGACCTAACATTTTTATTATCGTCCTATCCTTAACTCTTATCTTGTTTCTAAGTCTCACATACATAGCATCAACCGATTAACAACTAGCATAAAAATAGATCACGTATTTTTATAGTCTCATAATCAAATTTAATTGTTATTACCATTTTCACGGTAAAGAGTTTGGCACCCACCGTGGGGCTAAAAATAATAGTGATTATTTTCTTGTTGGTTTAACTGCAGAACACAAGTTTTCTTTTACATTTTTTCTTGCCCAAGATCTTTTATTTCAAGTCAAAATGTCCAACTCAGTAAATAACAATCTGGAGAACCACGAAGAAAATTGCGTAGATGTTCCAGGTGCTGGCATACCACTACAAAACCCTAGGAACACGCTAGAATCGATCCTTTGGATGCGGTCTCACGCGACGGCCAATGGGTCGATATAAGCTCGCATACCGATAGGAGCGTGCGTCAAGGAGATCCACAAAAAGCTCATAAAATCCCAACTAGGGAAGAACGTGAGGTTAGCCTTTATGTTATTTTTGAAATGTTGCAGACACAACAGCTAGCTATTGCTGAAATGCAAAGCCACTAGAAAACTCCTAGCATGGTACCACCAGGGACAGCTCCGCCGGCAGAACAGGTACTGGAGAGATCAATTGATAACGGGTCGATGACTGATCCCGTCATCATAAAAATGCTTGAGGACCTCACCAGGAAGATTGAATTGGGCAAGAAGATGATAGAAGCTAACGACAAAAAGGTTGAAACCTACAACTCCAGGGTCGATCAAATTCCGGGCGCACCCCTGGTCCTGAAAGGTGTGGATTCAAAGAAGTTCATACAAAGTCCGTTCCTAGAGGAAGCAGCCCTGAAGCCCATTCCAAAGAAGTACAGAATGCTAGAAATCCCAAAATACAACGGGACCTCAAACCCCAATGAGCACGCTACTGCTTACACTTGCGTAGTGAAGGACAATGACATAAAGGACGATGAGATCAAGTCTGTCCTATTAAAGAAGTTCAGGGAAACAATCTCCAAGGGGACCATGATGTGGTATCACAACCTAGCTCCTAACTCCATAGACTCATTCGCCATTCTACAGACTCCTTCATAAAAGCACATGCCGGTGCCATCAAAGTAGCAACGAGGAAATCCGATGTCTTCAAGATCAAGCAAAGGGATAATGAGATGCTGCAAGAATTTGTATCTCGCTTTCAAACAGAACGAATGGAACTACCACCGGCCTCTGACGATAAGGCGCTGCAGGCCTTCGCTCAAGGTCTAAATGACCAAAGCTCGGTCGCTTCGAGTCAGCTAAAAGAGAATCTGGCCGAATATCCCGCAATAATCTGGTTGGACGTCCACAACCAATACCACTCAAAAATTAGGGTCGAAGATGACGAGCTAAGAGCCCTCTTGGGCTCAGTGTACCCAAGAAGGCTTTTGGTGAAGGAGCCAAAGCCAAACAAAGAAAGATATCAACCATACACCGAAGATAGGAGGAACACCCCGAGGCGCGACCCACCTTGTAATGATCGAAGGATAGACCGAGGACAGGAACCTCGAGGACTCATCAATAGAGCCAGATTCGATAGGAACGCAGGGCCAATGGGGGCACCTCACTTATCATAATACAAATTCAAAGTCGTTGTATCATACATCGTGTTTGCTTATCAGTAAAATCAAAGACTCCAGGAAGCCCAGGCCTATACAATCAGATCCTTTACAAAAGAATCACAACTTAGTGTGCGAGTTTCAAAACACGCACGACCACATGACTGAGGATTGCCACCAACTCCGAGAAGAGGTAGCTCGATTACTCAACAAAGATCACCTCCAGGAATTCCTTAGTGATCGAGCCAAAAATTAGTTCCGAGAAAGAGAGGCAGCCAAGAAGAACCCGTGATGAGAAAGACAAAAATATCCATCACCAGAGAAAAGTGAACCAGGGGGTATATACCATAGGACGCCCTCACATTCAGCGAAGAGGACACCCAGACCTTGTCTCAACCTCACAATGACACTCTGGTAATCTCTTTCCTTGTAAATTATTTTCAAATAAAATGTGTACTCATGGATCCAGGTAGCTCGGCAAACATTATCAGGTCGAAGGTGATAGAGCAGCTCGTACTGATTGACCAAATCGTGCCCACCACTCGAGTCCTTAGCGGATTCAACATGGAAAGTGAAACAATGAAAGGAGAAATCCCCCTCCCAGTCACCGTTGCCGGCACAACCCAAAATGCCAAATTCCATGTTATCGAAGGAGACATGAGGTATAAAGCCCTGTTCGAACGATCGTGGATACACTGCATCAGAGCAGTACCGTCCACTCTCTACCCAATGTTGAAATTCCCGACAAAGGATGGGATTAAAACCATCTACGCGGAACAACATGCAGCAAGGGAAATGTTCGCAGTGCACGACGTGGAACCGGTACCAATACCTCCACCCGCAAAAGAGCCGAAGGGTAATCAAGCCACACCATCGATTAAGCCCGATTAAAAAATGCAAAGGACTGTACTGCATCCTCATCTTGAGCAACTAGGACATATCGATCATCAAAACATCGCCGACCTCACACTAAGATATAACCATCTCGCTTTTCATTTCATATTTCGTACTAAACTTTATGCAGGCGCCCGACTAAAGCAGTCACAACACTAACCCAGTTCAAAGACCTTAATGTTTTAAAAGTCATCCGTTGCACTCTTTTCCTTTGACCGAGTTTTTATCCCAAAGAGGGTTTTACCGGTAAGGTTTTTAACGAGGCAACATCCGCATACTACCTAAGGGAGACTCAGCAAGTATTCGAGGCTTCTTTTGCAATCAACCTCGAACACTGGGGGGCATCCCCCATGGAAGTTCATCCGCTCAGAAAAGCCAAGAAATGCCAAATTGGGTCCCACTAGGAAAATGATGTACCGGTCCAAACGGTCGAACAAACCGTGTCCGTATAGTTGAGCCCCCGAAATGTACACTTGTACCGAATAATTGAAGAATATCTTTTATAAAATCATCTCACACTCCAAAAGAAGCCCAGCACCTTCGAAAAAATGACTCCTCCGCCAAAAACATCCCGAACACTCGGGACTGGCATCAACAATTCAACACTAAACGACCTCCAGGTTGGAACTCCAAAATTATAAGCCCTTGGATGAGGCAATATGAAAATCACGAAACATCTCCAATGCTGAAAGTACCCCAAATACTCGGGGACTGGCGCCAAAATCTCAAAAAATGCACAATCTCAAGGTCGGGATCTCCAAAATCATAAGCCCTCGATGAGGCAATACAAAGTTTGAAAGTAATGGCTCCTGATTCAAGAAACCCTCGACGACTCGGGGAGTACCGTCAAGCATCACCTCTATCAATTTATCAAAACACAAGGCCATAAGACCCTGAACGGGTAGACTTGGTCTCGTAAGACCTACATAAGGCAGCAACTATATCTGTAAGACCTCAAACAAGGCATGAACAATACTTGTACCAAGTATCCAAAACTGTAAGACCTCAACGGCTTGTAAAACTTGTAAGACACTACTAAAGGTGTAACCCCAATCCCGAAGTTTCGGCTATATATCGAACTTGTAAGACCCCTAAAAAGTCATACCCTTGATATAGATGCCGAAACTACTTCACTTGAAACTCAAAGGCTCCGGCAAAACACAAGTGACTCCGGTCACACGGTTGTACCAATCGAACTAACGCGACTCGTGGATGCCTGACCGTCGCTACAAAATCACAAGCCTTCAATTACTTTGAATCTACTTTGAAAAGCACCAGATAAACATGCTACCCTCGATACAAGAAAAAGAGCTTCGACCATGTCAGCTTCTAAATATCAGCTTCGAGATACTCAGCCTCTGAGCCAAACCTTCTAAGGTGATCGATCATCGCCATATAAAGACTCACAATCGAGGTTTTTTATTAAGCCGTCGAAGAGTCAGGCAAACACTATTTATCCTTATCAAGGGAAAAGTAAATCCAATAAAACGTCGCATCGACCAAGAGCATAAGATCCATTGTCTCCAGCCTAATGAGCCCCAAGGCCATACACATAAAAGGCCGCATCGGCCCAAGGCATAAGAGCCATTTCCGCCAGCCCATAAAAATACAAAACTTGAGGGTCAAATAAGCTCGAGTCGTAACCCGATTAGGAGATTGAACCCAAAATAGTTAAATAAATATGCCTAAGAGCAAGGCGTAAGAGCCACTGTCACCAGCCCACACTAAAAGGCTGCATTGGCCCAAGGCGTATGAGCCATTGTCGCTAGCCCACATACACTAAAAGGTCGCATTGATCATAAGCGTAAGAGCAACTATCGCCAACCTAAATTTCAGCCACTCGAAGGACAAATAAGCTCGAGTCGATGCTCGACACGTAAACTGAACCCTAAATGGGTGGCCTAAATATGCCTAAGAGCAAAAGTACGTAAGAGCCTATGGACTAGCCTAATAAGCCCTAGAGCCATATCACAACTCTAAGTATTCCTACCAACTCAAAGACCAGTTCACCTGGCCAAATTCAAGACAGAAAGAGATACAAAGGAAATAAAGTTGCAAGGCTTTCTTTCATACACATATGTGAAAAATCGCAATCTCTATGTACAAACATGCTACGAAAGTGCTACATACAGGCGAAAAAATCTATGCCCCCCTCCCCCACCCCGGGGGCTACGTCCTTTCGGCCTCATCTTTGCTTTCTCCAGCATCGGGCAAAAGCAACCGAGCATCACGCTCGTCTACCCTTGCTAGCGCCAATTCTTCCGAGAGGGAAAAACCCTAGCATAGATCTCCTCGAGGGTCTTTCTTCGAGACTTGCAATGAGCATATTCTTCAACCCTCCCCTCGCGGTCGAGGATCCTTCTCAGCTCAGCTTAAGCATCGATAGCATCCTTTAAATAGATCACCATCTTCTGGTCAGCCTTGGTATGGCTCATTACAGCTCGAGCCCGGGCATTAATAATCTCAGCCATGACCTTTGAAAGCTTGGACTCGAGCTTTGCAATCATTTCTGTCTGAACCAAAGCATTATCACGAGTTAAGCGAAGTTGAGCTTCAAAAATAGGAACTTTAGCCAGAGCTTCCTTCCCCTCTAAAGCCTAAGCCTCTGCCCGAGCTTTCAGCTCATCATGCTCACGCCTGGCCCGACCAACTTCATCTCGAAAGCGCTCCAGGGCCTCCATCTTTTCTGCAACTAAAATAAACTAAGCGTTAGCCTCAGGAACCAGGAGACGGAATGCACGCTCGCCCGGGATAGAAAATTACCTGCTCCTTCAGGTGGTTCTTGTAATTCAAGCTCCAGCCCACCTCATACTGAAAGTGTAACAACTCGACTTCCTTTTCATCACAAAAGAGCCTAAGGGATATCCTCATCTAGAGCTTTTCATAGCCTGGCTTTACAACAAAGCAGCCCGGACTTAAGCTTGTCGAATGCGTGCAAAAGAAAACCCAATAAGGAAGGGAAGGCACGAGCTCAAAACACCTATGCCGAAACTCACCATGAAGTGAAGCTGCTGGGCTTCCTCGAAGGCTGAGTGCATACCTACCAATCCAGTTCCTTCAACCCTAAAAGAGTCTGCTCCGATCGAAGCACGTGCGCTCGTCGCTCGTCGCTCGGTGTGTTCGACCCTGGGTTTTTAGTATCTCCCGAAGCACTATCGATGGAAAATGAAGGCAACAGTGACAGAGAAACCCTCTATCCAGAACTAGGAAATGCAGATACGGCAGGCTCGGACGATGCTTCCGCCCCGATCCTATTTTGCTTTAGTTTGAGAATCATCGCCCGATAAAAGCATATCTCACTTATTGTTGTCGTTCTTTAGCCCGGGAAACGGTAACCCTTCCCCCTCTCCAGAGGAGTGCGACCTTGCCTCGTAAGGCTCTCCAATGCCTATAACAGCAAGATTAATACGCATGAAGGGAAAATGTTTCTCCATATGAAAGAAGGGAAAGGAAAAAATAGCACAACACTCACCATGATGTTTTGCTTCCCATCTACCCCGGGACAAAGCTCGCCACTTGCGCTCATCACAGGTTGAGTGGGTCGCCAACTTTCGGACCCAATCCGACAAATCAGGAACGTCGCCAGGCACCCATGAAATCGCTGCAGAAAAATAAAGGGGGGCACAGTTATGAAACCAGTTCTCGCCACAGGAAAAACTAAGAAGGCACAAAATGCACCACTTACGAGTATAATTCCATTCCTCGGGGAATGGCATAAGCTCCATGGGGATAATGTCAGGGGTCCGCACTCGAACGAAGCGACTCATCCACCCCCGATCTCCATCTTCTTCATCATCAACAATAAAGGGTGTGGTCTATCGACATCACAAGTTTAGCAGACCTCGATGGTGAAAGGGCCGGTACAACCTAATAAGATGACTGAACATAAACTCAAGCCCATCCTTCTACATGAAAAATCTCACCATCATTACTATTCGCCAAAACGACGGATGGATCTGCACCAAAGTAACCCGATACTCTGAGCAAAAGTTGAGCACAACCTTATAAAGGGGGCCCAATGTGAAAGGATACGTGTACACATTCAAGAATCCATCGGCGTGATCCATGATTCCCTCACTCGGGGAAAATGCCTCTAACACCACTTTCTCCCCCCATCTGCAATCTTTTCTCACTAGCTCAAGATGCTCTTCTCCTATCAAAGAAGTAGTCTTCAAGGTGTACTCTCGTTGTTCCTGAATGTCGGAGGCGGAGCTCTCCCCTCCCTGTCGAACAGACCCTAACATAGTAGCCATGGAGATGATGAAATTAGAGAACTAAAGCAGGAACATATGCAATCACAATTAGTGCTGAAGTAACGAAAGGCTAGCGCGGAAAAAGAAGGGTAACTACTTAAAAAGGTAGGATCTCCAAAAAAGAGCAGAAATAACCCTATGTATATATATATATATATATATATATATATATATATATATATATGGAAAAGTCGGCGATGACCCACCTGCCTCAAAGCCAATTAAAAACACTTATCGATGTCACCAGGTCGCCTCAGCAACTTGGCAAACATACCATATATTAGGCGACTCCACTTAATGTTTTAAAAACTGAAATCCCCATATCATCACCAGTCCCGAGGTGGTACACGACCTCGAGGACCTTTATCAAAGGAAAGTTAGGCTCCGGAAAGCTAATAGTATCTTCGCCAGTCCCGAGGTGGTACCTAACCTTAAGGACCTCCATTAAAGGAAAGTTAGGCTCTAGGAAGCCAATAACATCATCGCTAGTCCCGAGGTNNCGATAACATCATTCTTATATCTCTAGGTCTATTATACTTGATTACGATTTACCCTTTCATATTTTTTGATTGTTTTTTAGCTTACAAAGTATATTCTTAACTTTTGAGTCAAGCGGAACATAAGGAAGAGGAACCAATATTTTGACATCCACACAAAATTAGTGTTTACATAACTCACGTATGATCTAACGAGTACAGTTGTTATCAGTCATTAGTCTATTTCTTTTGGTTAATCTATAGATAAGTCATTATCAGCACATGTATATGTGTACGTACACATCAAGTTATGACAAATTAATTCATGTGTCTAAGGAATTTCTCAACTTTCGTGGTCATAAATGATCTTTCACCCGTTTATAATAACATACCTCCAATTCGTGCCAAGAAACATTTGGTCTTTTCCTCTGTGCTATATCTATCATAATTTTGTATGCATATCAATAAAGCAACTCACATGGGAGTTAACAATATATTAAAGTGATTGTACATATGTACAGACTATACACAATTATATCGTTCTACCAGATCCCAGACTTGGCAATTTTTCTAATCTACATTAAAAGCTGGCTCCTAATTGCCACCCTATTTCCTCGTGCAATTATATTGGAGTTTCATGTTGTTTGCCTTAGCGTAAAACAAACTAACCTCTATATATAAGAAGTCTGTAATATTAATCCAGTCGCGTTCGTTGTTGATTATTATTGTGCTCTCGTGTGTGTATATATACCTATATATATATATATATATATATATATATATATATATATATATATATATGGAAAAGTCGGCGATGACCCACCTGCCTCAAAGCCAATTAAAAACACTTATCGATGTCACCAGGTCGCCTCAGCAACTTGGCAAACATACCATATATTAGGCGACTCCACTTAATGTTTTAAAAACTGAAATCCCCATATCATCACCAGTCCCGAGGTGGTACACGACCTCGAGGACCTTTATCAAAGGAAAGTTAGGCTCCGGAAAGCTAATAGTATCTTCGCCAGTCCCGAGGTGGTACCTAACCTTAAGGACCTCCATTAAAGGAAAGTTAGGCTCTAGGAAGCCAATAACATCATCGCTAGTCCCGAGGTGGTACCCGACCTTGAGGACATCCATCAGGAAAAAGTTAGGTGTTAGGAAGCCAATAACACCTACGCCAAGTCCCGAGGTGGTACCCGACCTTGACGGCCTTCATTAGAAAAGGGTTAGTCTCCAGGAAGCCAATAACAACTTTTCCAGTCACGACGTGGTACCCAACCTCGAGGACCTCCCTCAGCGAGAAGTCAGGCTCTAAAAAGCCCACGACATCATCATCAGTCTCGAGGTGGTACCCGATCTCGGGGATCCCTATCAAAAAAAAAAGTTAGGCTCCAAGGAAATAAGCACTTAGGCTCTACCCATATTGGCCTGCCCAAGGGTACCGTCTGAGATCGAACAAACCCTCTTTTAGGATCTATCTGCAATGCCTTATGGCTATTTTCACTAAGTTCAAAGGCAGTCCCTGCCCCTGGGCCTCCGAGAAAATCTCCACTGAAAGGTTACCGCGGAGCCTAAGTGATGAATCGCGGTTTCAAGGCCCAAAGCATTACTTTCATTCGACTCGAAGTAAAGGCCCCAACGACCAAAGTTTATCGGATCAATCAAGGTTTGGCCTGAGTAATGGCAAAAGATTCCACGAGAAGCTACTTGTATCAACTGAAGGCCAGAAAGAATACTCGCACCTAGGTTTGATATTGGCAACAACAAATAGAGTCATGCATTCAGGGTCTCCACAAACGTAATAGAATTTAGCAAGCATCAAAGATAAAAGTTGAGGAAACGTCTTTATATTCATGAACATTTGATTACAATAGCCCACGAGGGACCCTTACATATGATTACAAAAGCCCATGAAGGGTCCTTACATAGAAACAAAGAAGCAAGAAGGTGTACATACAGTAAAAGCCTAAGAGCCTAGCCTATTCTCAAAGGTACATCCTCGGAAGCAACATTTTTGGGAAACATCTCCTTAGTTATGCGCCCTCAAAGATAATATCTTCCAAGCACAATCCTCTCAAGAGTCTCGTCTCTATCCTCCAGAATGGCATCATCAAAAGGGGAGACGACGAAGAGGAAAGCGATGGAGAAGAGCAAAGAGACGCGGAAGTGGAAGGAAGGAACGAAGAAGTGGCTGGGTGAAAAATCTAGCTAGTATAGATTTCGCCAGGCTATTATTGTAAAGCCACTTATTGGGACGTTGCCTCGATGTGGGATGCAACAGTTAGTAGATAGTACCACCTCACTCCATGAAAATCAAAGGAAATGAGGCGCCGCACCGGGTAGTCGGAGGAGGTGAGCAGCGGTGTATAGTCCGAGCTCCCTCTTGAGCAGCGGTGTATAGTCCAAGTATTTTCTTGGGTTGGCAAAAATCGATCATCTGCTTCATCGTCCTAAACCAACAATGACAGCAACAACAATAACAAAATAACGTAATCTTGATCGACCAGAGAAAGTCCAGGAGATAGGTTGCAACATGACTAATAAAAGTACCTCCATACAATCTTGAGGCCATGGGCCTCAAAAATGGTGAATGATAAAGAATAAAGATAGTGAGGAGGGAAGAATGGATAGATACGACAGGATACTTAGATGAAAGGCTGGTCCCAAGAGGCTCCCATTTATAGAAATGGAGGCAGCATAACTGATGACGCCATTATCGCCCTTGAAAGATGTAATGTCAGGCATATTTAATGCGCCCTTGGGAGCTGAACCGGTTGCAACATTATGGCTTTGAAGAATGAGAAATTGCAATGCTTTTAATGATCCTAGAGAAGCAAAATGATGGAACATTTCGGTAAACACCGAGGCTTGCATAATCAGCATGACATCATCATGGGAAGTCCGATGAGTCAAATGTCAAGGTCGTTTCTTATTGCTCCTCTCCTAGAAACGCGGTGACTATCTATATATGGCAAAATCAGAGGGTCCCATTTCTCATTGTTAAGGCATTGCAGAGGATCATTTCGAAGCCTCAAGGATGCAAGGCTGTGGTCGAGTTTCCTCTCTCGGGGTTCTTCGATGCCTGACCTAGGGATAACATTGTCCGTGAAAACAACAGATATGGCGAGTTCCCAAGGAGTGCAGCTAGGGCCGATAAAATCTGTCAGGCTAGTCCGAGGCTAGTCGAAACCTGCACCATGACATTAGCTAGTTGACCCATCACTATTTCTTTATCATTAATATATTTTGTACTATGTTGGGATTCCCCTCCTATATAAAGAGGGTCTTTGATACTTCATTCTCCCCCGTTGCTTCAGTTGCTCCATACGAAATATACAAGAACTTTCTATTTGCTCTCTAACATATTCTCTCGATATTATTCCTTTCATTTATTATCTTCATATTTTTCATCATTTATTACTTATCAATTTCCATAAAGATCCTCCATTAATTTTATTATAACTATTATCCACATTTTGACTACATTCGACAGATCTCAGTCGAGCTCCGGGATCGACCTCGAGGCCCCTAATCGACAAGCTCGATGCCCCGATAACTGACCTAACGGTTTGATTATCGCCCTATCCTTAACTCTCATCTCATTTCTAAGTCTCACATACATAGCATCAACTACTTAATAACTAGCATAAAAATAGATCATGTATTTTTAGAGTCCCATAATCAAATATAATTGTTATCACCATTTTTACGGTAAACAATTACCTTTCAGTTTTCTGGAGCTGCCTTCACTTGGTGGGAGGCATATGACAGGAAGAGTCCTATTAGTGCACTACCCCTTACCTGGCATCAGTTCTCCATTCTATTGCTAGAGAAGTATGTACCGCATTCCCGTAGAGAGGAGCTGTGCAGGTAGTTCGAGCAGCCGCGTCAGGGGGATATGACCGTGTTGCAGTATGAGATGAGATTCTCTGAGTTGGCCCGTCATGCTATCTGGTTGGTTCCCACGGATAGGGAGAGGATCAGGAGGTTTGTTGATGGTCTCAACTATTAGCTACGAATTTTTCTAACCAGCGAAAGAATATCTGGTGCTCTTTTTGAGGAGGTGGTTGACATTGCTAGAGAGATATAGTTAGTTAGCCACCAGAAGCGGGATGATACGGACACTAAGATGTCTTGGGAATCTAGTAGCTTCAGTGGTGTTCCTTCGTGAGGTCAGTCTCAGCATGATATAGGCCGTCCATTTAGACATGCTCGGCCAGCCCATTCAGGTCACCATAGTAGGCCACCTAGTCATGGTTATCATAGTTCACATCAGGGTCACTCATATCTCAGTGCCCTTCCAGCTCAGACTTCGACTCAGGCTCCATCAATTTAGGGTTCATCTATGATTGGTTCTTCTAGTGGGCATCCCGGTGCGCGGGGCTCCCTTCAGTCCCCACTGCCACTTGTTGTGAGGGGTTGCTTCGAGTGTGGAGATTTGGGTCATATCAAGAGGTTCTATCCCCATCTTATGGGAGGATCATCCCAGTAGAGGAGTCAGCCTTCGACTTCAGCACCAATTACTTGCCCACCCGCTCATTCAGCTCGAGGCGGAGGTTAGTGTTGATACCTAATTTTTTCCTATATATTTTAAATATGCATAAATACCTTATAATAGCATATAAATCAAATATATAAGCATGCACAAGGTTTTATAATTTTTCCCACAATTTTAAGGGTCCAAATTTATTTTTTTTCTCCCCCTTTATGCATAAAATCCCCAATAATTATTTCCAAAATTATTGTTATGATAATTTATTTATTTTATTTCTATACTTATGCCAAAATATGGCTAATATAATTTTTATGCATTTTTATAATTACATTTAGTATTTTTTTAAGCTAAATTGCATATAATTGCAATGTTAACCATTTTAAGGTATAATTATATTATGCGTAAAATTGGCCCCTATATTTTTAAAAATGATAATTATGTATTTTAAATAATTTTGTCGCATTAAATTATTTTTCAAAAATTACTTACTATTTATTATAAATTAAAATAAGGAAAACTAGCTCTTTAAATCATAGCCAGATTTGGCTTTCAATTTTAGCCTAATTATAACCCAATCCGAGCCCAATCCTAATCAAATTACCTGACCCAGGCCCTAATAACTCCTACCGGACCCAAATCCACATTGAATCCTGGCCGTTGATCTAAAAGATCAACGGCCCTAATTCACCCTTTTCTTTTTTAACTCTAAACCCCCCCCCCCCCCCCCAACCTTAGTCACTTTTCCAATCTGCCGCCTTCAGATGCTTTCGTATCTCTTTTCTCTCTCAACCTAACACTAATCATTCTTCAACCACTGCCTCCTTCTCCGATCATCTCCGGCGATTACCTTTCAACCCCAAGCCTCCATTGGTCCCTCCATCGCCTTGATCATCATATCTGAGGCATTCAAGGGCCCTGGGCCATGCCGATTTGGATCTAGGGTTTCTGATTTGGTTGTTCACAGCTTCTCCAGTGTGATTTTGGGAAAAATTATACCATATAAGTTACGATCAGTGAAGCTTATAGCATGTTCTTCCGTTTCTATTTGGGTTTCCTTGAAAACCCTAACTCTCGTTTGAATCTCTTAGATCTATGCTATTTTTAATGCTTTAAGTCTGTTTCTTCCTATGTTTTGCACTATTCTCGAACTTCTTCTGAAAGATCCTCAACTTTAAATCGTTTTAGTTTCTCTAAAATTAGGGTTTCTCAGAGTTTCTTCTATATTTGTTTAATATTTTTCTTTATGTTTAAACCTCTTTCCTCGTATATCTTGACTGATTTTATGTTCTTAATAGTTTTTCAGCTCGACTCTGTTAAAAGCCCTAATTTCTTAGATCTTCTTTGTTTTGTTCTATGTGTTAGCATGACTACTTGATTTTGATGAGTTTCTGTTGGTTACCATGCTTCGAATGGGTTTTCTACTGAGTCTTTAGCCTATTTGTATCACCTCTGTGCGATTGCTATTCATCTTTATTTGTCCATCTGTTGCTTCTTTCTGTTGATATGGTTGACATTGCCTGTTAGCTACATCTGTTCGTTTTTCTCTATTTTTATGTTGCAATATATAATCATGACCCTCTCTTGATTTGATTCTGATTTCCTTATTTGTTGTTTCGATTGAAAGGTTTTCTTTTAAAACCCTAAAATTCTACTCGTCTGTTTAAATTGACTGATTTTATTGCCTTATCTGCTATGGTACTTTATTTTACTGAGTCATTTCTTTAATTGAGGTTTTCTGAATTTAGTCCTAATTGACTACCCTATGCTTACTGAACCTTGATTCCTTCCTTATTAGTCTTGTACTGATTTTCTTTTTCTTGCCTTATATGCTGATGTTTCTTACCGTATGAATTAACTCCCTTAACTTAAGGGAGTACTTTCTTGATTTTCTAATTGATTGATTCTGAGTTCCTCAATTATTATGCTACTATGATTCTTACCTTATTTTACTACATATTTTCAACTATCAGTACTCCAGTCTTTCATTAACAGAGACATGAATACTTGGGTTCAAAAATTACCTCTCTTACTAAAATCTCTGCTCTCTCTCTGTTGTGCTATTTGCTACTGTTAGCCGGTTACAAGCCAAGGCTAATCATTTGTGCTCTCTTGTTCTCTCATTCTACTTACTTTTCTCTTCACTGGTATGTCCTAGTCTTAATTTGAAGTTCTAACAACAACATGGTTATCTTATTTTCTCTTATTTCTAGTTTGCTTCTACTTGTGGTTCTGCTGTGAAACTTGTAGTTAAGTTACATTATCAGCATGTTATTATGTCTCCCCTTTCCTTTAGATTAGTGTATTCGCTTGTGTGTGTTTCAAAGCATGCCTTTCCAATTGTCTTTTACTTATTGTGTACTTACCATCATATGAATCCCCAAATCCCTATCACTCCTCTATGCGTTTGTGTTTTTCATGACTGGTTTGTGATTATGTGAGTGTCAACTGTTTCTGAGCATGTCTAAACCAATTCGAAGACCTTTGCTGGGTTATATGTTTGTAGCCAAATGTTCTATGTGTCCCAAACCCCTTGACCCATGTGTGACTACTGAATTCCTTTGGATTCTGTAAACTAGCTGTGTGTGATCTATCCTAAGGTGTTTGAGCTTTGTTAACTACTCCAATCCCTTTTTCAAAAATCTCTGTTGCTTTACTAATTACATTTAAAACAGACTTTCTAATACAGTCTTTGATAAACCTTTTTCAACTTGTGTCCTGCACTCTCACTTTACTCTTAGTCAATAAGTTCTGCCCCTTCTAGTATGTGTATTGCCTTGGGATCCTCTTGAGAGCCCTATGAACTCTATCATACTGGGGCTGGCCTTTCCACACTACACTGGTTCAATTCTTGGTTGCTAAGTCTAGGTGTAAGCATTGCCCGGGGTCCTTGAGACCCTTAGGGAACTTTGATGCACCTAGACTCTAATTTGTCTATGGAATCGAGGCTTATGAGACCATTGGAGGCTTTGGGAAACTTGGGCCTAATTGAAGGCTCCCTATAGAATAGCTTCTTGATTTTCTATTTTTACTTATGTAATTCATTCATCGGCTTGTAATCATTTGTAAACAGAATTTTGGGGTATTTAGTAAAAGGGTGAGTAGATGCATACTTTAAAGAGTTATACGGGTAGAAATCCTACTCTTAGGACCTTATTTTTAAAGTCTTATTATTTGCCTAAATAGAAAACATGCTCATAGGTTTACTCTTTAATCTGTTTGCTTGGCCTAATAGAAAACATGTTCATAGGCTTTACCTTTAAAATCTGATTGCTTTACCGAATAGAAATCATGTCTATAGAATTTCACTTCTAATTTCGTTTGCATCAGGTAGAAATCATGTTCATAAGGTTATGCATTTTGTCATGTTAGAAATCATATTTATAGGTTTCAGACAATTATGTTTTAAATCAGTCTAATAACAGATACCATGCCTATAGGACTCAATTCTGATTCAGTTACAATGAGTATTTATGCATGTTTTTATGCTTGCAAATTGATTAAAATCAGTAATACGCCTAGATATCATGCCTATAGGGATCTATACTCGCAATTCTGGCTGATAATTTAATTTAACCTAATAAATCAACTTTACTATGCCTCGTTAATTTTTAATACTGGTCTTATTAAGTATTAACATCTCCTGAAACCAGTTCTTTCGAAATTGCCTCAATCTCATTAGATATCATGCCTATAGGTATTAAAGGAGTCTATTTCGAAAACCTGTTTGTTTCTGCATTAAGACAGACACCAGTATTCTGCATATAGGCAATCATTTGGCCAATTTTTTTAACAACTGCATTTCCCTGAAGCTGTCTCTATCGCTTAACGTTTCTGATTCTAACAGGCTTTTAAAAAGAGTCCCTAGGCAACTACTATGGTGTAACTTCTGAGTCAATAAAAGTTTTTGTCTGTTTCTGCATATTCACTTAGATATCCTAGTTTAGGACATTAATTAATAAAGACCTTAATTGTGTTTGAGTTGTGCCACTTATGTGTTTGTTTGAGGAGTGTTGATACCCAATTTTTTTCTAAATATTTTCAATATGCAAAATACGTTCAAAATAGCATATATGTGCATATATAAGCATGTCCAAGATTTTTATTATTTTTTTCATAATTTTAAGGTTTTAAATTGATTTATTTTCTCCCTTTTTATCCATAAAATCCCCAATAATTATTTCCAAAATTATTGTTTGATAATTCATCTATTGGATATCTATATTTATGCCATGATATGGCTAAGGTAATTTTATATATATTTATAATTACCTTTAGTATTTTTAAAGCTAAATTGCACATAATTGCAATATTAGCCCTTTTAAGATTTAATAATATTTTATATGCATTAAATTGGATCATGTATTTAAAACTGCTAATTATGTATTATAAATCAATTTAGAATTTTAAATTATTTTTCAAAAACTATCTATTATTTTTTTTATAAATTAAATAGGGAAAAACTGGCTATTTAAATTATAGCCAAATTGGATTTCAATTATAGCCAAATCGGACCCCAATTCCCAGCCCAAAATATTACAATTAAAAAACCCCACCCACACCCTATCAACCCATACCCAAACTCAGAGGACACCTACCCCATTTAATCTCGACCATTAATCTCCCAGATCAATGGTCCACGTTCTTTCTTTCCTTATTAATCAAACGACCCCCCAAACCCTACCCTCATTCTCTCATTTGCACTGCCTCTGAATCCCTCCTCTCCCAAATTCTCTCTCAACTCACCCTAACCCTAACCCTAATCACCATTACCGACAAAAACCTCCTTCCTATGGTGTTCTCATGCCTTTTCCGACCACCTCTGGTCTCCTATACCCCATGGCTCTTCGACTTCATGAGTCCTTGAGAAGATATCAAAGAAAGCCAACCTGCTCCAATTTGAAACTCGTTCACTAGCCTGTCTCCAGCCATTTTGTTTGTAAGAAAAGATTTCCTCTTGTTTTTCATTTGAATCCATGAGTTTTTAATCGATTTTCTTCATCTCTACTATTTTTCGAAAACCCTAGCTCGCTACTATTCGATTCTTCTCAGATCTTTATAGATCTTAGATGATTCGAGTATTATTAAGCATTTCCTTTAAAGATCTCTTGTTTTAACTAACTATTCCGATTTTTAATCACTCCTCCTAAACTAGGGTTCATCCCAAGTTGTTTTTCAAAAGTTTTTCTGACTTCTAAGTGTTTGATTAATTATCCTTTTGTCTTTGTGACTGATTTGTGCAAGAATATGAAACCGTAGTTGATTCTATGTGGTTCCTTCAATCTTTACCAGTCATCTTAGTTTATTCTATATTTTGGACTTAAATATTTTTCCTTGCTAAATCCATTATTTATGTGGTTTTGCCCTAATTAATCTTTGTTAGAGCTTGAACCTGCTTTTCCGGTTAAGTTCTATATTCTCTATGAGGTCTTACTTAGTTTAATCTCTATCTTATTGGATTTGAGTAATTCTTTCCGGAAATCACTATTCTTTTGAAGGTTTTGCTGATTACTTTACTCTATTAAGATTCGTGTGCGTAGATTATATTTATTTCCTTGTTTATGACCTTAATTGGTCATCTCTACCTTAATTGATTGCCTGTATAATTCTAGGATTCTTATTGATTCCTTATTTGGTATAATTTGGACTTCTTCCCTTAATTAAACCCATGTTGTTACCGTTAATCAATTACCCCTAATTAAGGCGGTCTATTCCAAACCTCTTTAGGTTATTTGATTCTGTAATTCTGTGATTGTCCCTAATTGACTGGCTTCTGATTCTTTTACCTTATTGGTTCTACTCCTAAAGTGCTATATATACACTCGTCTTACCTCTCAACATACGAACAATTAGTTCAAAAAGCACTCACACACAAAAAGATTCTCTCTTCTCTCTCTACTACTTGTGCTAACTGCTTGTCTTGTCGGCTGAAAGCCTAGGCTGGACTGTGGAACTCTACTTGCTTTACTTTCTACATTTTGCTTCCTTAACTGGTATGTTCCTAGTTCAATTCTGAAACTGAACTCTATGTGCTCCATGTCTGTTAATCCATGTCTCCTTTTGCACTAATTTAATGGCTTATGTATTTAATTGCCCTTCTTGTTTACTATTTTATTCAGCATGCTTAAGTTTTGCCCTCTCTTGTTCAAGTGTGTAATTAGCATGCCTGCTTATCACTTGTCTTGTTTAATACATGGCCACCATGTCTACTTGAGTTTTTGTTTATTCCCCTCAACTAGTATGCCGTGTTAGTATCATAGACTCCTAAACGTGCTTGATTAACACTAAGTGGCATGACTAATTATGTGTAATAGGCCCATACCCTCAGCATGAACACCCCCATACCCTGTCTCTATGTCGTATTGCCTATTACTATTCTACAATTCCCTTATTAACACTTTGAAGTAGTTATTGTAGGCCAATCAGTTCCCACTTGTTCTTTGTACTTGTTGGTCTATATGCTTCTCTTCTCATCCATGTTTATGTGTTCTTGATTTGACCTCTCTATGTCCCCAACCCCTCTGATCCTTGTTTGTAAATTTGTTTGCCTTCACTTAGAATCAAGTAATAAATGGCTCTGAATCTAAGCACTCTAAGTTGTCTTTTGTGATTGTGTGTTTTCTCAGAATTGCTTCCAAAACAGCTTTCACTCTTAGCATTTTTAAACTATGTCTATTCCTGAAAAACTTTTTCACTCCTGAAAGTTCTACTTCAACATTGTTTTACCAAGTTCTTTTCAACACTATGACAAGCACTCTCACTCTACTCTTAAATCACTAAGTTCTGCCCCTTTTGTGTGAGCCTTGCCTTGAGACCCTTGAGCTCCCTCTGAACTTAGACACATGAAAGCTGACTTTCCACACTGCACGTACTCTGTCTTGTCTATGAAATCTGGGTGTGAGCTCTGCCCAGTATCCCTTGAGGTCCTTAGGGAACTCTGACACACCCAGATATGAGGAAAAGCCATGAAACAATCTTGGCATTTCAGGTGATTAATTATATAACTCAGAGAGGAAGTCCTAATCAGGTGCTGAAAGTTTGGGCCTGTTTTCAGGCTCTCTATAGTGTAACTTTTATCTTTATTTTCTGCTTGTGTAATTCATTTTAGTATTGTTCTGTAATAATCTATTGTAAACAAGTATTGGGGCTGACTAGTGAAAATGGGAAGGTAGTTATAAATGTTATCAATGCCAATGGGTATAAACTATGTCTTAGGTTTACATTTCCTATGTGTGCATTAGAATACATGTGTAATATCAACCCATCCAAAGCATGTCATGCATTAGATACCATGTTTCTTAGGTTTTACCATTTCAACATCTTATTTGGCATCACTTTACCACTTAGAAATCCTGTTTTAGGCTAGTAACAACATTAACATAAAATGTTGCTCTTGCACATCTTGAAATCATGTTGTAACTCTTTGGGCATTTAAAAATAATGCTTTAAGGATTCTGTATATTCTACAAATCATTCTGCAATTTTCGTATGTGCACGTTAGATACCCTATTTTAGGAACTCGCTCAGTCACACCTAGTTAAACCAATAATGCAAGAAAATGGATATAAAACAGTCTCATGTTTGATTATCTTGTTTGAGTGAAACTGGTCAGAATCTTGCACTTTTTTGCAACATTTAGAACAACATATTTTAGGTAAATACAACTTCCAAACGGTTTCAATAATTCTGGTAACTATTGCATGTTTATTCACGCTAGGCAAGCCTTAGGTAATAAGCTTAAATAAAAACCAAAACTGTCTTTGTTTAACTGCCAACATGTTAAAATCAGGAGGCAAGCCTGATTCAAGCTTCTTTTCAGAGTCATGTAATAAATCTGGTTCTACTGTTATCACTTAGATACCATGCTTAGGATCTGAATTTAGATATTAATTGTGTATGGGTCATGCTATTTATGTGCACTGTATGTGAAGGTATACTTGAGCCTTTCGTTTGTCTTCCATGTTCCCTTAATTGAAGTCCTATTTGTTATTATATGTCGCCTTAGTATTTTGTATTTAAACTTGAGGGTCTGCCTAGAACCCCCCCTCCCCTTTATAGGATAGGAGTGCTAAATTCCTTCAGGACTGATAGAAAGGGATGGGTAACAGCATGCAATAGGGGTCAAGACCAACCCTCGCTTTAATTACCTTCACGGGGCGAGAAAAGGTAGATATGTATATGATGATCAGTGCGTTAATAACATGTGTAGCCCCTCTTTGAGGAGTTCCATACCGGGTATTACATTGATATGGTCCATATAATAAACAAACCTAGGACACCCCCTTTACATTCACAAATGTGCTTAGATTGTAATTCTTTTAAACTCTTGCTTTTCATTAATGGCTTTTCAAACATCTATGTTTCTTAAATTTAAATTCCCTACTATTTGAGCCATACTTGTTTATTTGCTAATTGTACAAATTCACAAAAATTGTTTGGCCGGGAACCACACTAGTGGATCCTGAGGGGTGCCTAACACCTTCCCTTTAGGATAATTTCAAGCCCTTACCCTATCTCCGGTTACCAAACGTAGTTATAAATGAACCCTATAGGTGTCCTAACGCACCTTAAATCGTTAGGTGCCGACTCTTCAAAAAATTCAAACTCCCTTTCCCAAAAGGAAAGATTTGTCCCAAACAAAATGTCATAAACCCGATTCCATAAAGGAAAAAGGGGCACGACAGCATGGCGAATCTACTGGGGATATTTAGGCTTTTACCATTTGACACCGTTTTTGTGAATTTGTACCCCTCCCTATGTTCAATTACTTGTTTAATTTATTTAAGCATTTACTTTCTTCTTCAAAAACAAAACTTACATATCTTCCTTGTTTCCTTCCTTTATAGCTGCTTTAAATTATGAAACTGTTGTATTTATCGCTTTTTTAACATGAAAATACATGTCAACATACTTTTAATTATTGCATAATCATGCTCAACATCATACTCCACTCGTGCCAAACAAATACTATAGCAACGCTTGATGAGTGCCTGCGCCCTTCCTATATCATTACCCCTAAATTCAGAAAGGCTTATTTGCAGTATAACTAGTCGATCAACGGTGTAGTCAACAGTTCCATGCCTTCCCCCTTGAGTTGTCCACTAAAGGGTACCAGTCTAAAACCCCATAGAAACCTTACTCTGTTTAAATTGTGCATGCATCATGGTCAAACCTAGCCGGGTCAGTTATGTTGTCCACGTAATGATCCTTTGATATAGCCTTGTCCAAAAGTCCACTGGGTTTCCCTAAACCCAAACGAACATCACCATGTTCTGTGCATTTATTTGGAGAACTAAATGCTTCATGCTAATTATTAATATTAAATAGTCGAGTCTAGTAGGGCTAAGGTCCTAACCTTGTTTGTCTTGAAGAAATATGAGGCACGAAGTCCCCAGATTCAGCAAGGTCACGAATATCTACCCAAGATTGCTAAGTTGGTGGGAAGATTTACATTCTAGTGACAAAACCCTCATCAGAAAATATCTGCGTAATCTACCATCCCTACTGGAGATCTAGCCTAACAAAATGATAATAGAAGCTGCTACCTTATTTTGGGATTGTAAAAGGGTCGTGTTCTGCTTAATGGACATCAAAATGACACCTTTGCTAGAGGAGATAGGAGGACTAGCTGGTCCAGTATGGGAAACTCCGAGTTTGATAATGCCTGAAAACCGCACAAGCAAGGGTTTTTTAAAAATGATAGGTTTGAAAAAGAATGCAGAATTGGTATGCCTGAAGGAATCGTACATCCTTTTTGACTACTTGTATGAAAGGTACGGTCAAAGTAAATCATAGCACAACTACCATGACGAGTTTGCCATCACGTCCTTGGGACATATCTATTGTAGGGTTTTCGTCTTCATGTTCTGCTTCCTGGGTCTGATCGTGTTTCCAATGAAGAAAGGGAGAATCCATACAAGGCTGGCTATGGTAAACAAGACCCTAGTTGAGGGGATTGGTGGGCAGACATTCAGCATTGTACTCATGATCATTGCAAACATATACCGAGCCTTAGAAAAGTGTCAACTAGGAGCGAGACACTTCGAAGGCTGCAATCTGGTACATCAGTTTTGGCTCATAGAACATCTCTAAAAGGGCGAATACCGACAAGAAATCTAGCGAAGGGCATGGTCTGATCACATCGCTTTCCACTATCCAAAGTGAATAATTGTGACGACCCGACCCGTCGTCTCAGGTATTACCGCCCAGTTTTCCCCATATTGTGTTGCTTTATGTTTCATTATCGGTATTGGGTACGTTAGAATTTAAATGGAGTAATTTTGATAAGAAATGAGACACTTAGTCTCTTTTAAGAAGACTTAAATTGGAAAAGTCCACTGGATGTTGACTTATAAGTTAGAGGGATCGAAATTTATTTCCGATGATTCGGTTAGTTTCGGGGGATGATTTAGGCTTAGGAGAGCAATCGGAAGAAATTTTGGAGTTTCGGTGTAGAAGTTAGCCTATTTTGGCGAAGTTAGTATTTTGGCGAATTCCGGTTGGTAGGTGAGATTTTGATCCGAGGATCGGAATGGAATTCCGAGAGTTGCTGTAGCTTCGTTATGTCATTTTGGACTTGTCTGCAAAGTTTAAGGTCATTCGGACTAGTTTTGACGTGTTTCGGCATCGGTTGTGAAAATTGGAAATTTAATAAGTTCTTAGGCTTGAATCCATGCATAATTGGTGATTTTGATGATATGTGATGTGATTTGAGGCCTCGACTAAGTCCGTGATGTGTTTTCAGACTTGTTGGTGCCTTTGGTTGAGGTCCCGGGGGCCTCG
>MU770966.1:16943-36693 GCA_026770625.1 Nicotiana glauca | reverse complement strand
TCGAGGTAGCTGCCTGACGTCCGCAGGACCCGACTCCTTCCCTATTTCTTTATTATTTTCTGCAGTTTTGATCATTTGTAGTATGGAGTTTTATTGCTCTGTATTGTTAGAGGCTCTAGACTCATGACACCCAGATCTTTGGGAGGCTATTCATTATGATTTTTGTTTAAATGATATTCAAATAGTTGATTTTGAACTTCATAATCGGGTTGAGTGAGCTAATGGTCGGGCTTGCCTAGCAGTCATGTTGGGCACCATCACGACCGAGATTTGGGGTCGTGACAATAATTTACATGCCCGATTTGCTCAGCCTGAGAATTCCAAAGGATGGGTTGAGCTCTTTGATAATCTGACTGAAGAACAGGTTCAATGGATGTTCCAGTGGTTTCCGATAGAGGGGTTCATCCCCCGATCCAGAGATGCATCTTTCCTGATACTGATTGGTCTAAGAGGAACAGACCCGTACGTCCCTCTTCAATTTATGAGGCAAGCAGGTAGGAAGAAATTCATACCCAAGGTCGACAAGATGAGCCATCTTCGAGGTGAATTCCAAAATGATCATAGTCCCCACAAGTGGCAAGCCCAGCACATGTGTTACTGCTAGATCGTGATGGGGAAAGACACCATCTAGCCAGACTGATATCATGATGGTTGTACCCCTTTCTATTCGAGTTGGTTGGAAGACAATTGGGATGGTCTGGGCCACCCAGGGTTCATTCGAAGTCACAAAATTATAGGTGAAAAGGCCGAGGCGCAAGTCAAGTACAACCAGCTGCGCAAAAGGATCCGTAAATGCGAGAGCAAACACCGCGAAATACAAGAGTCCAACAAGAAGTTGATTGAGGAATTGAAATACATGGCTATCAGTGACAACAAAAGGCTAGGATACTTAGAGCGAGGCATAGTAGAACTGGAGGGAACATTTCACAAAAGGGTTGAAGACTGTCAAAAGGCTGAAGGGACCGAAGGTGGACATCTAGCCAGAGCACACCTATTGCTAGGACTTCGTAAATTGGGGAAGCTTTTTGATGGAGCCAAGGATGTCGAATCAGGGGAAGGTCCTTCTGGGATCAAATAGATAAGGATTTACTTTTTCGCTTTATAAATGTAATAAGGTCAATGGCCATTAGTGACTTTTATTTCTTGCTTGTTTAGTGTCGTTTTGGGATTTGACTATCTTTATCAATAAAATGAGGCATTTAGCATTAAAAGTTATCCAAATAAATCTATCGCTAGGCCTACCTCGGGCACCAAAGGTTCCCAAATTAGGACACGCTTTACATTCCCGCACTATGTGTTTAAATATTGCAATACTTTTTATAATCCTCAACTGACTTGATTACCTTTTGTTTTTATTTTTGTTTTTATTATTCCCCCTCCTTAAAGGCTAGTTCGTGCACTCTGGCATCATCAACTTATTTCAAGATCCAGGGGCCCTCTGCCCACTCCTCCTCTTAGCCCCATTAAAGGTAAGAACAAAGGCAAAATAGAAGATTTGAACAATATCAGTAAGGAGAACACAGTTGAACAGGTAAAAGTCGCTGATGGCCAGGGTATCCGGGTTCCTAACAAGAATATGTCACAACTTGAACAGAAACTGTTGAAATTCCAGGAAGAGCTCGATCAGGCTCAAAATCTGCCAAACCTGTCATTTTCCCTGAACACCACAGATATCAACTTCCCCAACACTCAAAACCCTACTTCTCCTCAAAATATCGTAAAATAGCAGAATCATCCCGCGCCTCACTATCATGCTGCTCCACCAAAGAACTAATGTAACACCTGCCATACCCCAAAAACAACTCCATTACTCATCCTGGAACCTCAGAACTCCACAAACGACCATTTCCACACCCATACTCCAGGCCACCATAACAATCCTATATACGTGGAGACCATGCCATACTCCACCCAACCTATCTCAGGCACACCTGAGTCTGATGAAAAGGATTTGCTTATAAGGAACTTGGTCGAGGAACTGAAGAAACTGACCAGCAGGATTTAGGGCGTTGAGGGAAGCAAACAAATCGAGGGGCTGAACTCTGAGGACCTTTGCGTACATCCTAATGTCGAACTTCCTGAGGGGTACAAACCTCCTAAGTTCAAACTATTTGATGGTACAGGTGATCTAAGGGTCCATCTGAGGACATATTACAACAAGGTGGTTGGAGTATGGAAGGATGAAAGTATCCGTATGAGTCTGTTCATGAGGAGTTTGAAAGGAGATGCATTATCTTTGTCACGCCCCAAACCGAGGGACATGGCCGGCGCCCGATCGGGTAGCCCCAGTCAAGCGGACCTGGGTGGCTTTCCTATCCCATGCGTTACCTCGTATTTTCTTTGCTCATTAATCAAAGGAAATAGACATTTATAATTAAAACACCCTTTTTACAAAACATACATAGCCACTTAATGAGGTTTACAACTTACATCGCCCAACATACAAAATACATATTTACATAAGTTCGCAACCCATACTTACTATATACGGAGCCTCTAAGGATACAAAAGGATAATACAGTACTTGCCAGTAACAAGGCTCCGGTCATACCTTACACAAAAATCAAAACAAGACTCCGGAATGAAAGCGGCATGAGCCACGCAGGGCCCTGAGAGGAAAGGGGCTCACCAATTCAGCTGATGGGAAGTGAAGGGGAGCTACGGCCGGTGGACTGGAGTACGTGCTATGGATCCACCTACAATCATAACACGAATGTAGCGCCCTCTGCACAAGGGACGTTAGTACATTTGAATTGTACTGGTATGTATAAACAAACTTTGCCCTAAGTAAACTCAAGTCATAAGCAAGTAACGAGCAGTAATGGAATAAACAGTCAAATACACATTAAAGGTACAATCAAGCCAAACAAATTTACAATCTCTCCTTTTCCCTTTCAACATTTTCACATCAATGATTTCAAAATGTTTCTCATATTTTCATTTCAGTAGTGATTTCGATCACTTTCCACCTTTATTACCTCGGCCACCCTTATCACCACAACCCACACCTTATTACTGTGTGTTGCGGCGTGCAACCCGATCCCACCGACCAATCACAATTCACAAACAACACAACAACAATAATTCACAAAGAACAACAACAACAATTCTCAAAGAATAACAACAACAATTCTCAAGCAATTTCCATGACCATCAATACCATTTCCATCATATTCAACAACTCATATGCATTTTATCTCACAATGATAATTGCCCACGACAAGCCATATATGTTATTACCACAGTTGTTCCAATTGCATCATTTACGATTCATTGCCATCATTTGTTTCTCAGCTCTTACCACACAACCCATTCACAATCACACATTTGGTTTATTTCCAATTACTTAAACCAATATATATCGGGAGACTTAATCACGAACACTCAAATCATACCAATCACAAGAATTTCACAAATAATCCACGTAGATATCACATACCAAATATTCATACACCAACCAAGGTGATTTTACAAAGGTCAAGGTTATGCATACATACATGGAGCCGAATTCTATTTTTAACTTCTACTTTTAATTCACAAAATAGTCTAGCAACGTCATTCTAGTGCACAAGTTAACAAATATATCTTAGAATTAAAGTTCACAATTACTACCCGAACCTATTTAGGTTATCAATCCTTCTTTTGTACAATTATTTACTCCTACCCAATTCCTCCTACTATATTTTAGGTTTTAAAAAGGCATGCATGTATGTTTTTAACCTCCATTTTCAAGAATCAATGCATGAGACTCCCCCCTAAGTTTAAACCCAAAAATCGATAAAAATGGGTTAGGGATTTTACCTGCAAGAATGGGGATAAAGACGATTACTTTGAAATTTCCCGGCCCGGATAGTTTTGAAGAATCAATTTGAGGAAGATGACTTTCTCTCTCACGACCCTCTCTCTTATTTTGTTCAGAAAAGTTGTTAAAATGAAGGGTTGGGGTGTTTTATAAAAAGGGGGTTGGGTTTAAAATTTAGAAAATTAGGAGCCTGAGTTAGGTTTGCGGTCGCATTTTGCGATCACACACATGAAATGCGGTCTGCAGAATGGACCGCAAAAGTCCTCCAAAAATCCAATTTCACTATTTGGGTCTGCGGCGGAAATTCGGTCCACATACCCGATTTGCGGCCGCATAATTCACCGCATTTTTTACCTAAAATTTGACTGACACATTGACTCGCTTTGCGATGGAAATGCGGTCCGCATATTAGTTATGCGATCCCATAATGGACCGCATTTTGGACCTCAATTTTAACCAAACCACTGATTCAATCTGCGGCAGAAATGCGGTCCGCATACTAGATTTGCGACCGCATTCTGGACCACAAAATAGCACTATTCTGGAAAACTTGATTCTTTGATTTTTTTAAATGCTTAGATCAGTGCAAAACGGTCTGAACCTCGCCGCGAAGAACATTCGTAACATATATTCGTAATATGACACTACGAGCTACTAGGTTTCGAACACAAATTTTGCACGGGGCCTTACATCCTCCCCCACTTAAAATCATTCGTCCTCGAATGAGGATCTTGAAAAAAAATCAGTTGGTGTTTGAAAACATGATATGCAGACTCCCAATTTTCACTAACTCCCATGTTTTTGAAAAATTTTGCGAGAGTTTCCTTTGTAATTTAGACATATTTACCAGTCATAGAGCCCCCGAAACACAATTCCAAGCACCATTACACAATTAGAGCTATCCCTACAGCTGGTATACAATTCATTACCTCAACAATTGCACATATTCAATCACTTGCTACATTTTGCACATAAATTAGTCACTTCAATGAGTCCTACATAATTTTAACCGCTTCAACATACTACATTCATATAAATAAATCATTACCAATCTACACTACCATTAGTTGTTTACTTATCATATGAGTTTTATAAAACTTTTATTTACCAAAAAGTGGTTCACATGACTTAAATAATCACAACACATACAATTCGTACACCACTAGAGGTATTTCAATAGTAAAGCATTTAGGAAGAAAGGATGGGGTGTCTTTGCACCAATTTGGACACAATATCAATTTGTTTAGGGATAAGAATTCGCAGGATTACTACTAGACTTGTTCAAACAGATGGGGATATTTTTCCTTCATTTCCTTTTCCGCTTCCCATGTGGCTTCCTCACCTCGTTGACTTCGCCATAATACATTAACCGAGGCAACTTTCTTATTTCTCAATTTACGGACTTGCCTATAAGGATAGCAACCGGAACCTCTTCATATGACAACTCTTCATTAACCTCGATGTTCTCGACTGGCACAATGGTGGATGGATCTCCAACCACTTTCTTCAACAAGGACACACGGAACACCAGGTGCACTAATTACATTTCAGGAGGCAATTCCAGCCTATAAGACACCTGCCCTATCCGTTGAGCGATCCAATATGGTCCGACATACCTAGGACTCAACTTCCATTTCTTCCCGAATCACATGACCCCTTCATAGGAGATACCCTCAAGAACACCCAATCATCAACTTGAAATTCCAATTCTCTTCAACGAACGTCCACATAGGATTTCTGACGACTTTGAGCAGTTTTCATCCTTCCCGGAATGACTTTAACATTCTCTATAGCGTGGTGCACAAGATCTGGCCCTACCAATTCTGCTTCACCCACTTCAAACCATCCAATCGGAGACCTACACCTCCTTCCGTACAATGCCTCAAATGGGGCCATCTGAATACTAGCATGAAAGCTGTTATTGTAAGAAAATTCTATAAGCGGATCATCCCAACTACCTTTGAAATCCAAGACACAAGCCCGCAACATATCTTGGAGCGTCTGAATAGTACACTCTGCTTGACCATCAGTCTGTGGATGGAAAGTTGTGCTGAGATTCACCTGAGTACCCAATCCTTGCTGAAATTTCTTCAAAAAATTAGCTGTGAACTGGGCCCCTCGATCTGAGATAATAGAAAGTGGAGTTCCATAAAGCCTTACTATCTCCTTGATATACAACTTAGCATACTGTTCTGCAGTATCGGTGGACTTGACTGGCAAGAAGTGAGCTGATTTGGTGAGTCGATCCACTATTACCCAAATTAAGTCGAATTTGCACTGAGTGTGAGGTAACCCCACCACGAAATCTATGTTGATTATTTCTCATTTCCACATTGGTATTTCCATATCCTGAGTTAATCCACCAGGTTGCTGATGATCAGCTTTTACTTGCTGACAATTCAGACACTTTGATACAATGTTCGCCACACCCCTTTTCATACCGTTCCACCAACAAATCACCTTGAGATCGTGATACATTTTTGTAGACCCTAGGTGCACGGAATACCTGGAATTATGAGCCTCCACCATTACCCTTTCCCGAAGCTTATCCACATCCGATACACATAACCTACCTTGATATCGCAATACACCATCTTCGCTGCCAAGTGAAAATGCCAAAGTCTTGTTATTCAAAACTGTTTCCTTCATCTGAGCCAATGCTGGATCAACAAACTGCTTTTCCTTAACTTTCTCTACAAGTGACGATTCTGCTCCATTATGCACCATAACATCCCCCTTGCCTGAGGCCAAAATGCAAACCCCTAGACTGGCCAATTGATAAACCTCCTGAGCCAATGGCCTTTGACCGACTCCCAAATGAGCCAAACTACCCATAGACTTCGGATTGAGAGCGTCGGCCACCACATTCGCCTTCCCTAGGTGGTATAAAATATTCATGTCACAATCCTTGAGCAATTCTAACCACCGTCACTGCCTTAAATTCATCTCTTTCTGCTTGAACAAATACTAGAGACTCTTGTGGTCTGAGAACACATCCAAATGGACCCCATAAAGATAATGTCGTCATATTTTCAAAGCAAACACAACTGGCGCAAGCTCCAATCATGCATCGGATAATTCTTCTCGTGATACTTGAGCTGCCTCGAAGCATACGCTATAACCTTCCCATGTTGCATCAACACACACCCAAAACCAACCCTGGAGGCATCGCAATAAACCATAAATCCTTTCGTGCCTTCCGACAAGGTCAATATTGGTGCCGAGGTCAACCTCGAATTCAATTCCTGAAAACTTTTCTCACAAGCATCAGACCATTAAAACTTAACTGCTTTCTGTGTCAACTTAGTCAATGGGGAGGCGAGGTTAGAGAATCCTTCCACAAACCTCCGATAATACCCTGCTAAACCAAAAAATCTACGAATATCCGTCGGGGTCATGGGTGTAGGCCAATCTTTCACTACTGTAATCTTCTGGAGTTCTACCTGAATCCTTTCACTAGAAACAACATGACCCAAAAAGGCAACGGACTCCAACCAAAACTTACATTTTGAAAATTTAGCATACAACTGGTGCTGATGAAGAGTCTGCAAACTGCCCTGAGGTGACCGGCATGATCCTCCCAGCTCCGCGAATAAAAAGGATGTCGTCAATGAAAATAGTCACGAAAGAGTCTAGAAATGGCTTGAAGACCCGATTCATAAGATCCATAAAAGCTGTCGGGGCGTTGGTTAGCCCAAAGGACATGACCATTAATTCAAAGTGACCATAGCGAGTTCTGAAAGTGATCTTAGGAATATCCTGCTCCCTAATCTTCAATTGATACCCGGACCGTAGATCAATTTTGGAGAAGAACCTTGCACCTTGCAATTGGTCGAACAAATCATCTATTCGAGGCAAAGGAAATTTATTCTTGATGGTGACTTTGTTGAGCTGCCGATAATCAATACACATCTGGAGCGACCCATCCTTCTTCCTGACAAAGAGAACCGGAGCACCCCACGGCGACACACTCGACCGTATAAACCCCTTTTCTCAAAAATCCTTCATCTGCTCCTTTAACTCCCTTAACTACACTAGAGCCATTTCTGTATAGTGGGATAGATATTGGCTTTGTATCTGGCAATACATCAATACCGAAATCAATCTCTCTATCTGGAGGAATCCCTAAAAGCTCGTCCGGAAACACTTCAAGAAACTCATTCACGACTGGCACGGATTCGGGGGTAGACACTTTGAAAGTGGTATCCCCCACACCAGACCAAATGATAGATACATCCCTTCGTAATCATCTTTGAAGCCTTAATGTAGGAAATAAACCTACCATTTGGCACCACACCATTCCCTTTCCACTCGATAACCGGCTCATTAGGGAACTCGAGTCTCATGACTCTCGTTCGGCAGTCAAGTTTAGAAAATCAAGAATAAAGCCAGTCCATTCCCATGATCATGTCAAGTTTAGAAAATCAAGAATAAAGCCAGTCCATTCCCATGATCATATCAAAATCTACCATTCCAAGCTCAATAAGATCGGTCATGGTAACACGACCACACACAGTGATAACCCAATTCCTATAGACTTGCACGGTTGTAATAGAATCACCAACTGGAGTCGATACAGAGAATGACTCATGAAGCTATTCGGGTTCTATCCCAAAATTTGAAGCAATGAACGGGGTGACATAATATGAAGAGGACTCCGGATCAATAAGAGCATAACAATCAATGGCCTGAACAGACAAGATACATGTAACCACATCTAGAGAAGACTCTGCACTCTTGCAACCACTCAAGGCATAAAAGCGGCTGGGTCCACCTCTACTACGAGCTCCACCCCTAACTGCACCATGCCCTGCTGGGGCTGGAGGACGCAGAGATGATATGGCGACTGAAGAACTGGATGACTGAGCAAATCCCTTACCCATGCCCTAACTGGGAACACGGCTGTCCCACTGGATATGACCTCTCACCCCGCATCTAAAACACACTGGGATATCTAAATAACAAGTCTTTGTATGGAATCTCCCACAATTGGGGCATGGAGCTCTCCCCTGCTACTGTGATCTCCCTCCCAAACGACCGGACGGATGGGACCTCCTACTGTCTGAACCTGGTCTCCTGTGGCTGCTCTACAGATAACTGTGCACAGATGGTGGTGCGCTCGCTGAGGACTGAGCATATGACTGGGATGGCCCTGATGACCCTCTCCCCTGAGCTTCTCTCCCTGAGTGACCCACTGATAGGGCCCTGCTGTTACACTCCCTTTCTGCCCGTATCCTCAACTTCCTAGCCTCTGTGGCTTGAGCGAATCTCACAATCTTCCCATAATTCATATCCGAGTGTAAGGCCATTATAGCAGCCTCATTCACCACCAAAGGACTAAGGCCCTGAACAAATCTCCGAACTCGAGCATCCATGATCGACACTAACTGAGGTGCATACTTGGACAATCTCACAAACTCCATGTGGTACTCCCAAACACTCATACTGCCCTACTTGAGGACTTCAAACTCAGTGGAAAGAGTTGTCATCATCTTGGCAGGCAAGAAATGGTCCATAAATGCATCCATGAACTCATCCTATCTAGTCGGAGGTCTTCCCTCCCTACGGGCGTCCTCCCACATCTCAAACCACGAATACGCTACTCCCCCCAACCTGTATGAAGCCAACTCAACTCCCCCAGTCTCTGAAGCCTTCATCACTCGAAGGGTCTTACACATTTGATCAAGAAAATCCTGCGGATCAGCCTCTAGGTCTGTGCCTGTGAACTCTGGAGGGGCTAACCGCAGAAACTGGTTGACTCTGAAACTGTCGGTACCCCCCTGTCCGCTGGAGGATGTAGGGGCGTCATGATATCTTTGGGCCTGAGCGGCCACTAACTAGGTCAACATACGGATGTCTCCCCTAAGGTCCCCATCAGAAACCCCGGGACCGAAAGCTGGAACTGTATCAGAATCAGGAATATCGACGGGAGGGATGGTAGCACCCTCTACCGCAGTAGGAATAGGAACACTCTGGTCTGGGATAGACGAGCCTCGTAGATTTAAGACTGGGGAGTCACTTTCACCCACGGCATCAGGTACATGATTCATAGCCTCACTCGAGGTGGCATTGGCCGCAAGGCCGAGTCTAGCTCTCTTCTTAGGTGCCATTATTGAAAAATTCAAAACAGAGCACGAGTTAGACATAGATACTTCCACGTTTCACTTCACCGCATGATATAGAATAACAAAGAAGTGGGTCATTTCCTAAATGTCCATGCAGTCCCCCACTTATAGATGTGGTCGACTTCATACCGATTAGTAGGACTCTACTAGACACGGCTCCGAGACATCCTAGGACTCCTTTAAAACATTAGGATCTGATACCAAGCTTGTCACGCCCCAAACCGAGGGACATGACGGGCGCCCGACCGGGTAGGCCCAGTCAAGCGGACCTGGGTTCCTTTCCTATCCCGCGCGTTACCCTGTATTTTCTCTGCTTATTAATCAAAGGAAATAGCCATTTATAATTAAAACACCCTTTTTACAAAACATACATAGCCACTTAATGAGGTTTACAACATACACCATCCAACATACAAAATACATATTTACATAAGTTCGCAACCCACATTTACTGTCTACGGAGCCTCTAAGGATACAAAAGGATAATACAGTACTTGCCGGTAATAAGGCTCCGGTTATACCTTACACAAAAACCAAAACAAGACTCCGGAATGAAAGCATCATGAGCCATGCATTGCCCTGAGAGGAAATGGGCTCACCAATTCAGCTGACGGGAAGTGAAGGGGAGTTACGGCCGGTGAACTGGAATACCTGCTACGGATCCACCTACAATCATAACACGAATGTAGCTCCCCCGACAAAAGGGACATAAGTACATTTGAATTGTACTGGTATTTATAAACAAATTTTGCCCCAAGTAAACTCAAACCATACAGAAGTAACGAGCAGTAATGGAATAAACAGATAAATACACATGAAAGGTACAATCAAGGCAAACAAGTTTACAATCTCTCCTTTTCCCCTTCAACATTTTCACATCAATGATTTCACAATTTTTCTCGTATTTTCATTTCAGTAGTGATTTCGATAACTTTCCACCCTTATTACCTCGGCCACCCTTATCACCACAACCAACACCTTATTACTTCGTGTTGCGGCGCGTACCCAATCCCACCGAACAATCACAATTCACAAACAACACAACAACAATTCACAAAGAACAACAACAACAATTCTTAAAGAATAACAACAACAATTCTCAAAGACTAACAACGACAATTCTCAAGGAATTTCCATGACCATAAATATCATTTCCATCATATTCAAAAACTCATATACATTTTAGTTCACAACGATAATTACCCACGACAAGCCATATATGTTATTACCACAGTTGTTACAATTGCATCATTTATGATTCCTTGCCATCATTTGTTTCTCAGCTCTTACCACACAACTCATTCACAATTACACATTTTGTTTATTTCCAATTACTTACACCAATATATATCGAGAGACTTAACCACGAACACTCAAATCATACCAATCACAAGAATTTCACAAATAATCTATGTAGATATCGCATACCAAATATTCATACACCAACCAAGGTGATTTTACAAAGGTCAAAGTTAGCCATACATACCTGGAGCCGAATTGTCTTTTTAGCTTCTACTTTCAATTCACCAAATAGTCTAGCAGCGTCAATCTAGTGCACAAGTTAACACATATATCTTAGAATTAAAGTTCACAATTACTACCGAACCTATTTAGGTTATCAATCCTTCTTTTGTACAATTATTTACTCCTACCCAATTCCTCATACTAGATTTTAGGTTTTAAAAAAGCATGCATGAATGTTTTCAACCTCCATTTTCAAGAATCAATGCATGAGACTCCCCCCCTAAGTTTAAACCCAAAAATCGATGAAAATGGGTTAGGGATTTTACCTGCAAGAATAGGGATGAAGACAATTAGTTTGAAATTTCCCAAGCCGGATAGTTTTGAAGAATCAATTTGAGGAAGATGACTTTCTCTGTCAAGACTCTATCTTCCCTCTCTCTTATTTTGTTCAGAAAAGTTGTTAAAATGAAGGGTTGGGGGTGTTTTATAAAAAGGGGGTTGGGTTTAAAATTTAGAAAATTAGTAGCCCGAGTCAGGTTTGCAATCGCATTTTACAATTGCAGAGATGAAATGCGGCCCGTAGAATGGACCGCAGAAGTGCTCCAAAAATCTAATTTCACTGTTTGGGTCTGCGGTGGAAATGAGGTCCGCATACCCGATTTGCGATCGCATAATTCACAGCATTTTTACCTCAAATTTGACTGACACATTGATTCACTTTGCGGTGGAAATGCGGTATGCATATTAGTTATGCGATCGCATAATGGACCACATTTAACCACTGATTCAATCTGCGGTAGAAATGCGGTTCACATACTAGATTTACGACAGCATTCTGGACCATAAAATAGTACTTTTCTGGAAAACTTGATTCTTTGATTTTTTTAAATACTTAGGTCAGTGCAAACGGGTCTGAACCGCGGTGAGCTTGCTTGCCGCGAAGAATTTTACACATTCCTAACACATATTCGAAACTTGACACTACGAGCTACTAGGTTTCGATCACAAATTTTGCACGTGGCCTTACAATCTTAGTACATCAACCAAGATCCCAAGAAGATCTAACTTTATGGATAGATTCAGGTTTAATACACAGAACGCACCAGACGTGTTCAATATCTAGAATTTGAAGAACAAGCCCACAAGGGTGCTTCGCGAGTATGCTACTCCCTGGAGGTCCGAAGCTGCTACAGTCAGACCCGCCCTAAAAGAGGAGCAAATGAACAAGTTCTTTGTCCAAGCTCAGGACCTACAAAACTATGAATGGCTGATGATGATTGAGAACCACAAGTTCTCCGACATTATCAAATTAGGTGAAAGAATTGAAGAAGGTATTAAAAGTGGTATGGTTAAAAATTTCAATGCTTTGCAAGCTACGAATAAGGCTTTTCAGTCCGGTAGTATGTCCAAGAAAAGGGAAGTAGGGGCCGTGATGGTTGAACAAAGAACCAAGTCTGCCCTCAAACACCAAACTTACCCAAAACCTCCACGCACATACCAACCAACTCCAAATTACCAGGCACCCTCACCCTCATACCAAGCTCCGCTACCAACTTATCAATCATCTCCACCTCCTACATATCAACTTACTTCACCCAGATACTCCCAACCTGCTCATGTCTACCAAACCTATAATGTTCAACCATCACATTATCAATCACCCCCTACAAGCCAAAATTTCCCTAAACCCTGACCTAATTTTGATCGCAGACCTCCAAAAAAATATACAGCCATCGCTGAACCCATCGACCAGCTGTATGAGAGGCTCAAAGCTGCTGGTTATATCACCCTCATCCCTGCTACAACCCCTGAGAATCCTTCTTAGTGGGTTAATCCAAACAAGTCCTGTGCGTACCACTCCTGCATTAAATGGCATACCATCGATGAATGTCGCTCCTTGAAAGATAAGATACGGTCCTTGATTGATAACAAGATCATTATGGTAAAAGAACACGCTCCAAATGTCTGCAACAACCCTCTACCAGACCATAAGGGTGGAGGTATCCACATGATTGAAGTAGAAGACCACTGGGATCCCGAGGGATAAATTGGGTTGATCGCAGAAGGTGATGACCCAAAAAAACCAACAATTACTCTCAATCCAATCATAGTTTAGATCCAGCCGTCTGAGGACACCGAGGTAAATATGTCTATACCTCTTGAGTTTGAAGAAACGCCATCCGCAAAGGCACCGTCACTAATTGAGGTTGAGTTCGTGTCTCCGGCAAATGCACCCGCACCATTTGAGATTGCAGTCTTGCCACCCAAGGCACATGTTCCATTCTAAGTAAGGATAGCCGCGCGGGTCCCAGTGGAGATGCTAGCCATACAACCATTCTATACAAATGTTGTACCCTAGGACTATAAAGCCAAGGCGAGAAGGAAAGTCAAGGTCAGGATTGAAGAAACTATCGCAGCACAGGAACTGGTAGAGTCTACACCCCTGAACATCTAGCTAAATCAAGCAAGCAGGCCTCCAATCGGCCGCCCCTCATTGAGATAGGTTCGAACGATCTTTGGAGGAAGATACATGCCAAGTAATATTCGGTCATCGACCAGTTAAACAAGACGCCAGCATAAATATCCATTCTCTCTTTGCTGCAAAATTTTGAGATGCACAAGAATGCTCTGTTAAAGGTGTTAAATGAAACATACGTGCCAAGTAACATCACTAGAGGGAAGTGGCTAATATGGTAGGACAAGTGCTGGAAAGCCATAAGATCACCTTTCATGAGGATGAGCTAGCACCTGAAAGGCTGGAGCACAACAAAGCACTGCACATCACCGTGCAATGCGAAGATTATTTCATCACCAGAATCCTGATCGACGGAGGTTCCAGTCTTAACATTTGTCCGCTGGTAACACTCAAGAAGCTAGGTAAAGGACTGTATGAGATAAAGGATGGAGCAATCAATGTGAAAGCCTTCGATGGTCCTCAGAGGTCTACCATTAGTGAATTAGTCTATGCCTGCAGATGGGACCAACATGGTTCGAGGTCGATTTACAAGTAGTAGATGTGCCAGCGTCTTACAACTTGCTGCTGGGATGGCCATGGATTCATACTACTGGGGCCGTAGCCTTAACGCTACATCAGGGATTAAAGGTCGAATGGAATTACCAGGAAGTGATCATTCACGACGATGGTAACAACCCTATATATTGTCGCCAGACCATTCCGGTGATCGAGGGAAGAAGGAAGTTGGGTGGAGAAACTTACCACCACATTGAGCGGGTCAATGCTATTGACAAAGGCAAATAGTGGGATAGCAAAATCGAGAGTATACTGAGTTGGAGTGGGTACGAACCTGCCAAAGGGCTCGGCAAGAACCTCCAAGTAATATGTAAACCCATAAAACTCAAGAAACATGGCACTACCTTCAGTTTGGGATATGAATACACCTAGGAAGAATTCAATAATTGGTCGCCACCATGGCGCGGTCCTTACTACCCTCTAGAGCATCCAATATCGCATCTGGAGCATACCTTCCAACCCGCCGACACTATTTATGGGTCGGATAAAGAAGAAGCACTTGTAGCAGTAAAGAACTTGTTTCTATAAGATAGTGATATTGAATGTTGCATTATTCTCGAGGAGGAGGGGGAGGAAAGACCTTCCATAAAGGTTGTTAGCAGAGGGGCACATCTCAAGAATTGGACCATCCAGACAACCGAAGCCCGACGTGCCATGGGGTAGCAAGGCTAAAACAAGCATTATTCACTATTTTTACTAAATTATTTTCTTTCTGCATTTTTCAATTCACATAATAAGATCTTCGATGTTCAAAATAGTATTTAATTTATCAAAAGCATTTTCAATTTTTCTTATGAATCAATATTTATCGTTATCGTTTTCTCTCCTTGATTTACCAATACAACATTACTATTAATTGTCTTGATGAATCAATGACCGTGATATACAATGAGACAATGCAACAAACAGACATAGATTCAGAAGAAGATGGCATACCTGATGAGATTGTCAAAGAAGTTGAGAACTTTCAGAACAGGCCTAAGTCCAACCTGGTCAAGACCGAGATTGTCAACCTGGGAGATACAGAAAACATCAAGGAAACACGAATCAACATTCACCTATCGCCATCGGAGAAGAAAGAATACATAAAATTTATGAAGGAGTATGAGGACATATTCGCCTAGTCGTATGATGACATGACTGGTCTGAGTACATCTATTATGGCTCACAAACTGCCAACCAATCCAATATGTCCACCGATAAAGCAAAATCTCAAAAAGTTCAAGCCTGATATGAGTTTGAAAATTAAGGAAGAAGTTACCAAGAAGATCAATGCTAAGGTTCTCAGGGTAGTAGAATACCTGATATTGTTAGCCAATATTGTGCTAGTGCCAAAGAAGTATGGAAAGGTCAGAGTCTATGTCGACTACTAGGATCTCAACCGGGCTAGTCCGAAAGACAACTTCCTTTTGCCAAGTATACACATCCTAATTGATAATTGTGCAAAGCATGAGCTACAGTCATTCGTAGATTGCTTCGCTGGTTATCATCAGATCTGGATGGATGAGGAAGAAGCTGAGAAAATGGCTTTCATTACGCCATGGGTAGTGTACTATTATAAGATGATTCCATTCGACCTGAAGAATGCAGGGGCCACCTACATAAGGGCCATGACTACCATCTTCCACTATATGATACACAAATAGATAGAGGTATATGTGGATGATGTTATTATTAAATCCAAGAAGTCCACTAACCACAGAGAAGATCTGAGGAAGTTCTTCAACAGACTTGTAAGGCCCCAAAATTTCTTTTCAAGTAATTTAAGATTTCATCGTGCCAAGGTAGGCTAATTATTTTATTTTGTGTGAAAAGGAGGATTCATGATATAATGGGTATCAGTTGGATATGATAATAAACGTATAAGTTATATTAGAAGTGAATTGGGGTCTAAGGAGAGGCCAAAGTCTAAGCCAAGTTGGATAAACCAAGACTATAGTTATGAGGTGTAAAGATCTATACCTATAAGGTGTTTGATAATATGCCTAAATGGCTTAAATTATGGAAATTGTTACTAATATTGGTTCCATTGAATGTTGTATTGTAGATTGAAGTTGCTTAAGTGTATTGGATCATTGTAGTATCATTAAGGGTCGAATTTGAGGTATGTATGGCTAAAACCCCATCTTTTAGGAATTGAGCACCATTGGTATTTGTGTAAATACGGTAAGATTAAAGTTGAATTATTGTATTGATTATTATTTCACATGAATTTGGGGTTGCGACCTTATATGCGAGAAATATGTATCTCAATATGATTATTTCTCTGTTCCTCATGATTTAAAAAGGTGCGGAGAATATGAATCATATATTGAAATGCTTAAACCTTGAACCTAGATTGAAATTGAGATTGTTATGCCAAACTATGTAAAATCCTCTATGTATAAAGATGGTTGAAATAAATCAAATGACTTCGGTAAATAGATTGTGGCCAACGTGCCAAGAACTTGAGGTGTATTATTTCTGATATATTCTATATAATGATGATTCATGTTTCCTCTTATGTGTACTTGATCCCTTGAATTGAATAGGTTATTGTTGAGATGGATATTGATGTGAAATATGTGAAAAGAACTCGAATTATGAAATGCGGCCAAGTGCCGAGTATGAGGTGATAAAGTTATGGCCCCAAGTGCCTATGAAATGATATATGTGAAACGAATCAATTAAACAATGCCTTGGTATGGAGGCCTAACCGATCGGGTCGATATCGGACTCCGCTCAAGATACTGGTGGTATTGTGAATGAATTTTGGAAAAAGGGAAAATGAGATTGTGATTGGAGTGTATGTCTCAGATGAGGCAACCTAGCTGATCGGGTCGAGATCGGACTCCACTCAAGAAAGCGGTGGTATTGTGAATGATGATGAACAGTATTGAAAGCCCCAAACTAAAGCTATGGAAATTTAAAACTATGTGAACCTTTTATATTGTTGACGTGGTGCTTATTTGAAGTTTTGCGTTTCTTATGATTTATTTGTACTCTTGAATGGTTGTTCTTTCTAATTGGATGGTGTTTAGTTATACATACTAGTGCTATTCGATGGCACTAATGTCCCTTTTGCCGGGGGCGCTACATTATTTTAAATGAATGTAGGTGGTTCCATTGCGGATAGTGCCGATCATGCGTAGCGGAGTACCTTCTTCTCAAAGTCTAAGTGAGCCCCTTTATCCTTCAAGTGGTTATATTGCACATCTTTTGTTGTGGACTTCCACTTTTGAGGTATAGCCGGGGCCTTGTTGCCGGCATTTCCATATTATTCTTCAGTTGTATTTAGAGGCTCCGTAGATAGGTTGTGGGTGAAGTTTGATAATGGGGAATTGAATTAGAAATGTTGATATTTGGAAAAGATGGATGAAACTTGTAATATATATTTATTTTTTTGAAAATTATGAATGAAGTTGCTAATGAAAATGAAGAAGTTGTTAATGATATATTTTCAGAATTTGATGAATGGAGTCCATCTCCTCCTTATTCATGTATTAGTTTGGTTAGAATAAAACCTAACAGGCTTGCTCAGTCAGGTTCACTCAGTTGAGCGCTGGTCGCGCTCCTCGGCTTTTGGGGTGTGACAAACTTGGTATCAGGAATGTCTCGGAGCCGTGTCTAGTAGAGTCCTTCTTATCGATGTCTTGTCGACCACATCTATAAGTTGGAGGATACATGGACATTTAGGAATGTTACCCTTCTTCAACACTCCATATCGTGCAATAAAGCTTGACTATAAGATTGTTTTCTAACTCGTGCGTTGAGATTCAAGGTAAGTTTAAACACTCTTTCGTCTATTTCAAGTAATGTTGTCATATGACATGACCAATGACCAAAGACATGAAGATTAAGGAGATGGCACATGTATCTTGTTGAACGAATGGTATGGACATATAGTATAAGTACATAGTACCCTGAGCATACTTTATTTGAGAAAAGTGTTAAAAGTGATTACCTGCACAAAGAGGCATTGATCTGATAAATGAGACGTAAGCTTGAATAGCACACGTGGATAGTGCGAGAAGCATGTATATGATCCTAAGGAGCAAAAGAAAATTTGTTATATATGCATGACATATATGAGGGGAAATGACCAAGAGATTAATGATGAGAGTGTAAGTCTCTCACATGAGGTAAGAAGTTATGAAACGAGACTCAATTGAACCCAAGATGAGAAGACCCTTATACTACGAACTTTATAAGAATCCAAACAAGTACGAAGTTGTATTACACTTCTAAGGAATATTGACATGAGGAATTGGAATCCCAAGCCTGTGTTGCTGAATAAGAGTAGAGAACTTATGAGATTAATACTATTGTGACTTAAATCTCCCTAATAGTCGAATATACATATGAGGGATAGATATATGAGGCATATGTCCCTAAAGTTGCTAAATTGAAGACTTGTGTCAAAATCCAGGACATTCGCCCCAAGTGGGGGAGGAAGGGCCATCATGAGGCCACTTAAATACAATGAAACAAGAGTGAGACCATGTAGCTATGATGTTTGAATATTTTGTTGAAGACATACGTGGTCTAGAAAAGAGGTAATGGGTAACATGACTCTCTGAATAGATATGTTAATGATAGACAACTGGTACCCCAAGAAGGTGTAAGGTTAAGGAAGGTCTTCACACATGGCAATGTGAATAGTAAGGTCAATGATCCTAGAAATTAAGAGTATGTTTGTAAAGGGATTTTATACTTGTTAGAAGGTCAGGAGAAATGGAACCCAAGGAAGTATTGTGGGTCAAATGTGGAAGGTTGCGAGTTTTTAGAATAGAATAATCATAGATTTGTGATTTAGCCAATGTTCCAAGACATTAAGAAAGGCGGAACGAGTGGGAGAAATAAATGAGATGCTACAATAACCTAAGAGGGTATTTGGACTTGATGGAGAGCCTCTAAAGAATCTTACAAACAGATAAGTTATAAATGATATGCGTACGAACACACTTTCCCACGGATATCCTAATAAGAGTTAAGAGATGTGCCGGATGAAATACCTAAGGTAAAAGACCACGTAACATATGGAAGAGTGCATGGATATTCGCTAGCTGTGAAGAATGATACGGGAAGTGTCACGACCCCAAACCCGGTCGTGATGGCGCCCAACACAACTGCTAGGCAAGCCCGACCAATTCCACTCTCAACTCGAGCATAAAGCTCAAAACCATTTGCTTGAAAATCATTAACAGCATTGAAACTAAAAGTATAACTGATAGATAGAAATAATCCGAAAATCAACAATACTGAACAACCTCACAAAGACCTGGGGGTCATGAGTCTAGAGCCTCTACCAGAATAGCACAAATATACTGTAAAACAACATAGTCTGAA
>MU770963.1:25251-47739 GCA_026770625.1 Nicotiana glauca | reverse complement strand
GATGATGACCTGAGGGTTTGAAACCCCGGTATATCACACTGTGACGCTATATTGAGGCGAGACATGTACTCTATGGTGAGTGCGGGGTCGTTTGTGATCGGGGACTATGGCTTAGTCAGTCTGAGTGATGTTCGTACTGTGTTATTGATTAGAAATTGATTGGTAAGCATCCTACTTGGATTGCTATGAGCATATTTGGGTTGTGTGGCGATTATTTGGATCCCTTAGGGATTATTATCATTGTTTTTATGATGCTTAGCATGTTTTCATGATATCAGTCCTGAGTTAAACACTGTCTCGAAATGATTAATAAATTTCTAAAGTTTTAAACACTTAATCTATAATTCCTAATAATTGGAACTGAAAATGATAAACTTGACTGTGCCTGTGTGGCTTACATGCATATATCTAGACTGAGTGTAGATCGGGATGCATGCCCCAGCGAATGCTACGATGATATTGTGCTTGGGCTGTAAGAGCCCATCCACAGTCTGAATCCCCACATTGAGCGCGGGTACCCAAATGGATCGGGTTGTACGCCGCAGCGGTCATGTGCATTGCATTGCATTCATGCTTTGACGTTTATCTGATCTAGTTGTTTCTGTTTTGCTGCCATTTCACTGTTAACTATGCTAAAATTGTTAGTGTTAGCTTTACATTGTGGTATTTTCGGGATTTCTTACTTTCAGTTATTATATATGTCTATTACCACTGAGTTGGAAGTACTCACTTTACTCCCTGCACTATGTGTGCAGATTCAGGTGTCTCGGGAGCATAGTTGAGCTATTTGCTATTTTCAGAGCTTCTCAGGAGTTGTCGAGGTAGCTGCCTGACGTTCGCAGGACCCGACTCCTCCCCTATCCCTTTATTATTTCCGCATTTTAAAACATCAGCATTACTGAGGATTTATTTTTTTGTTATCTTAGAGGCTCTAGACTCATGACCCCAGGTCTTTGGGAGATGTTGGTTATGTCAGTGTTTCATACTGTCTCTATCTAAATTATTTGGTTAATAGACTTGTTAAGCTGTTAATTTAAATGCTATAAATTGGTAATGGGATGTGTGATTGGGTTGTGAGTATTAATTGGTCGGGCTTGATTTGTAATTGTGTTGGGTGCCATCACGACCGGGATCGGGGTCGTGACAAGTTGGTATCAAAGTCTAGGTTACTAGGCCTCATGAGTCATGAGCCGGTTAGTAGAGTCTCGCGGATCGGTACAGAGACGTCTGTATTTATCCTCGAGAGGCTGCAGAACCTTTAGGAAACACTTCATATTCTTGAACTCTTGTCGTGCGGCTTTGTTGTTCTAAGACCTAAACTTTTGTATTATATTCTCTAGCAGATGGCGAGAACCCGTGCTACCGGACGTAACGGACAACCACCATTGCCACCCGCTAGACGTCGTGGTCATGGTCGAGGCAGACCAGTGAGAGCAGCACCTGCAGATCCACCAGCTGCCCAGATTTCGGACCAGCCTCCAGCTGTAGATGCTCCAGCAGCACCTATTCAGGCACCGACAGTGCCTATTGTGATTCCTGGTATTCAGGAGGCTTTAGCTCAGATCTTATCCATCTGCACTGGCCTGGCTCAGGTAGTCTTAGCCACTACTGCAGCAGCTACTTCTCAGACCGGGGGTGGTCAGCAGACCCCCGCTGCTCGCACACCCGAGTAGGGTGTTCAGGGATTGCAGACACCGGGAGCAGCCCTAGCTCAGTCAGTCGCACCAGTTGCACCAGTTGCCCCAGTTGCATCAGTTGCACCAGTTGCCCCTGTTGCGCCAGTCGTACCAGCTCCAGACTTTGTGTTTCCAGCTATGCCAGACGACGAGCAGAGTCGACTGGAGAGGTTCGGTAGGCTCCAGCCTCCGACGTTCAGTGGCACTGAGGGCGAGGATGCCTAGGGATTTCTAGACAAGTGTTAGCATATGCTTCACTGTAGGGATTTTGGAGTCGAGTGGAGTGGCTTTTACTACTTTCCAGTTCTCAGGGCCTACATTTACATGGTGGGAGGAGTTTGAGAGGCGTAGGCCTGTTGGAGCAGTGCCCCTTACTTGGTAGCAGTTCTCTACTCTCTTTCTGGAGAAGTATGTACCGCAGTCTCGCAGAGAGGAACTGCGTCGTCAGTTTGAGTGGTTGGTTCAGGGAGACATGACTGTGACCCAGTATGAGTTGAGATTTAAGCAGCTAGCTCGACATGCTACTTGGATGATCCCGATAGATCGGGAGAGGATTAGGAGGTTTGTGGATGGTCTTAACTATCCAGTCCGCATTTTGATGACTAGAGAGCGGGTTGTGGCCGCCTCGTTTGAGGAGGTAGTTGATATGGCTAGACAGATTGAGACAGATCTCCATCGGGAGCGTGAGGAGAGGGAGGCCAAGAGGCCTCGAGGTTCAGGTAGCTTCAGTGGTGCTCCGTCTAGGGGCCAGTTCCAGCGTGGCAGAGGTCGTTCCTTCAGACCTCCTTAGTTAGGTCGTATAGAGTCCAGTGGGGCTTCTTCAGGCCGTGGTCATCAGAGATATCAGCAGGGCCAGTCTTCACTTAGCGCCCTTCCAGCTCAGAGCTCTACTCCTACCTCTTCAGCCTAGGGTTCGTCTGCAGCGAGAGGTTCCTTTCAGTCCCCTTATCCAGCTCCGGGTCGTTGCTACAAGTGCGGTGAGTTTGATCACATGAGGAGACAGTGTCCTCGGCTTCGTGGTGGTCAATCTCAGCAGAAGGATCAACCCTCATCTTCTACTCCAGTTTCATCAGCACCCACTCAGTCAGCTAGGGGTGGAGGCCAGGTAGCCAGAGGCCGCCTCAAGGGTGGAGACCGAACTAGCGGTGGTCAGGCTCAATTCTATGCTCTTCCAGACAGGAGGGACGCCACTGCATCTGATGTTGTTATCACAGGTATTATCTCAGTCTGCCACAGGGATGCCTCTATTTTATTTGATCCCGGATCTACCTATTCCTATGTATCTTTATATTTTGCTCATCATTTGGGTACGACTTGTGGTTGTCTTGCCTTGCCTGTGCACGTATCTACCCCGGTGGGTGATACTATTATTGTGGATCATGTATATCGATCATGTCTGGTGACTATTGGGGGTCTGGAGACCCTAGTTGACTTGTTATTGTTGGGCATGGTAGATTTTGATGTGATTATGGGCATGGATTGGCTATCCCCCGTACCATATTATTCTGGACTGCCATGCCAAGACAGTTACGTTGGCTATTCTGGGTGTTCCGAGGATCGAGTGGCGAGGTATGACTGATTATGTGCCCAGCAGTGTGATTTCTTTCTTAAAGGCCCAACGGATGGTTGGGAAGGGTTGTTTATCGTATTTGGCTTTCGTGAGAGATGTCGAAGCTGAGACTCCTAGTCTTGATTCAGTTCATGTTGTGAGGGATTTCCCTGATGTGTTTCCAGCAGACCTGCCGGGCATGCTGCCGGACAGGGACATTGATTTCGGTATTGATCTGGTGCCGGGCACTCAACCCATCTCTATTCCTCCCTATCGTATGGCACCAGCTGAGTTAAAGGAATTAAAGGAGCAGCTTCAGGAACTCCTAGATAAGGGGTTCATTCGCGCGAGTGTGTCACCGTAGGGTGCACCGGTCTTATTTGTGAAGAAGAAGGATGGCACGACGAGAATATGCATTGACTACAGACAGTTGAACAAGGTGACAGTGAAGAACAAGTATCCACTACCCCGTATTGAAGATTTGTTTGACCAGCTTCAGGGGGCAAAGGTATTCTCTAAGATTGACCTCCATTCAGGCTATCACCAGTTGAAGATTAGGGATTCAGACATTATGAAGACAGCTTTCAGGACGAGATATGGGCACTATGAGTTTCTATTTATGTCATTCGGGCTGACTAATGCCCCAGTCGCGTTCATGCACTTGATGAATAGTGTATTTCGATCGTATCTGGATTCATTTGTAATTGTGTTTATTGATGATATCCTGGTGTACTCGCATAGCCAGGAGGAGCATGCGTAGCATTTGAGGGTGGTGTTGCAGAGACTGAGAGAGGAGAAGTTCTATGCAAAGTTCTCCAAGTGTGAGTTCTGGCTTAGTTCTGTGGCTTTTCTGGGACACGTGATGTCCAGTGATGGTATTCAGGTTGATCTAAAGAAGATTGAGGCGGTGCAGAGTTGGCCTAGACCATCCTCAGCCACTAAGATTCGGAGTTTCCTCGAGTTGGCGGGTTATTATTGCAGGTTCGTTCAGGGTTTTTCATCTATTGCTTCACCCTTGACAAAGTTGACGCAGAAGAATGCTCCATTTATGTGGTCGAATGAGTGCGAGGAGAGCTTTCAAAAGCTCAAGATAGCTTTGACCACAGCTCCGGTATTAGTATTGCCATCAGCTTCAGGTTCTTACACAGTGTATTGCGATGCTTCAAGAGTTGGGATCGGATGTGTATTGATGCAGGAGGGTAGAGTTATTGTTTATGCTTCTCGTCAGTTGAAGCCCCATGAGAAGAACTACCTTGTACATGATTTAGAATTGGCTGCTATAATTCATGCTTTGAAGATTTGGAGGCACTATTTATATGGCGTATCTTGTGAGGTGTTCATCGATCATCGCAGCCTTCAGCATTTGTTCAAATAGAAGGATCTTAATTTGAGGCAGCGGAGGTGGCTTGAGTTACTCGAGGACTATGATATTACCATTTTGTATCATCCGAGGAAGGCCAATGTAGTGGCCGATGCGTTGAGCCGAAAGGCAGTTAGTATGGGTAGTTTGGCGTACATTCCAGTTAGGGAGAGGCCCTTTGCAGTTGATGTCCAGGCTTTGGTCAATCGGATGGTGAGATTAGATATTTCTGAGCCTAGTCGGGTGTTGGCTTGTGCAGTTTCTCGATCTTCCTTGTATGACCGCATTAGAGAGCGCCAATATGATGACCCGCATTTGCTTGTCCTGAAGGACAGGTTCCCGCATGATGATGACAGAGATGTAACTATTGGTGATGACGGTGTGTTGCAGATGCAGGGCCGAATTTGCATGCCCAATATGGATGGGCTCCGGGAGTTGATAATAGAGGAGGCCCTTCATCCGGGTGCCACGAAGATGTATCAGGATTTGAGGCAGCACTACTGGTGGAGAAGGATGAAGAAGGATATTGTGAGTTATGTAGCTCAGTGTCTCAACTGTCAGCAGGTCAAATATGAGCATCAGAGGCCCGGCGTTGTACTTCAGCGGATGGATATTCCAGAGTGGAAATGGGAGAGGATTACTATGGATTTTGTGAGTGGTCTCCCTCGTACCTCGAAGAAGTTTGATTCGATTTGGGTGATTGTGGATAGGCTGACCAAGTCCGCGCACTTCATTCCGGTGTGTACTACCTATTCTTCGGAGCGGTTAACGGATATTTTCATTCGGGAGATTGTACGGTTGCATGGGGTCCCAGTTTCCATTGTCTCAGATAGGGGTACTCAGTTTACTTCCCAGTTCTGGAGGACTTTTCATCGAGAGTTGGGTACACAGGTAGAGTTGAGCATAGTGTTTCATCCTCAGACGGACGGGTAGTCCAAGCGTACCATTCAGATATTGGAGGACATGTTGCGTGCCTGTGTTATTGACTTTGGAGGTTCTTGGGCTGATTACTTGCCTCTTGCAGAGTTTGCTTACAACAACAGCTATCAGTCCAGCATTCAGATGGCACCGTATGAGGCCTTATATGGGAGACGGTGTAGATCTCTGGTTGGTTGGTTTGAGCCCGGTGAGGCTAGACTATTGGGGACAGAGTTAGTTCAGGATGCCTTAGAGAAGGTGAAGGTGATCCAGGAGAGACTTCGCACAGCTCAGTCACGTCAGAAGAGTTATGCGGACCGGAAGGTTCGAGATGTATCTTATATGGTGGGCGAGAAGGTCTTATTGAAGGTTTCGCCTATGAAGGGCGTTATGAGGTTTGGAAAGAAAGGGAAGCAGATTCCACGGTTCATTGGTCCTTTTGAGATACTTAGAAGGATTGGAGAGGTGGCCTATATGCTTGCTTTGCCACCCATCTTATCAGGGGTTCATCCGGTATTTCATGTTTCTATGCTCCGGAAGTACGTTGGAGACCCATCTCATGTGTTAGACTTCAGTACAGTTCAGTTAGATGATGATTTGACCTATGATGTGGAGCCAGTGGCTATTATGGGTCGTCAGGTTTGGATATTGAGATCTAAGGATATAGCTTTGGTAAAGGTGCAGTGGAGAGGTCGGCCCGTGGAGGAGGCTACTTGGGAGACCGAGCGGGAGATGCGGAGCAGATATCCTCAATTGTTTGATACCCCAGGTATGTTTCTTGACCCGTTCGAGGATGAGCGTTTGTTTTAGTTGGGGAGGATGTGATGACCCGGCCCGTCGTCACGTGAGTTACCGCCATGTTTCCCCCATATTATGTTGCTCTATGTTTCAATATCAGTATTTGAGTTGATCGGATAGAATTGAATTGGTTTTAGTTGGAAATGAGGCACTTAGCCACTTAGAAGGAAGCTTATTTTGGAAAAGTCAACTGGAAGTTGACTATATAGTTAGAGGGATCGGATGTGAATTCTGGTGATTTAGTTAGCTTCGGGGGATGATTTGTGACTTAGGATGCAATCGGAATTGATTTTGGAGGCTTGGTGTAGAATTATTCTTGAATTGGCGAAGTTGGCATTTTGGCGATATCCGGTTGATAGGTGAGATTTTGATTCGAGAGTCAGAATGGAATTCCGAGAGTTGCAATAGCTCCGTTAGGTGATTTTGGATATGCTTGCAAAGTTTCAAGTCATTCGGAGGTGTTTAGGTCGTGTTTTTTATCGAATGTGCAATTCGGAAGTTTTTGAGAAACTTAGGCTTTGATTTGATGAAAATTGAGGATTTTGATGTTAACGATAGTGTTTTGATGATTGGAGCAAGTTTGGATAGGGTATTAGATCATATCTGTGCTTTTGGTTGAGGTCCCGGGGGCCTCGGGGTGAGATCGGGTGTTAAAGACGAGAAGTTTTGAGTTTGGCTTCAGGTTTTTATTGCTGGTTCTGTTGTTTCTGCATTTGCAGAAAAGGGAACGCATAAGCGGCTCCGCAGATGCGGCGTATTAGTAGCAAAAGCGGTCCTTGAGGGACCAGAGTTTTCCACAAAAGCGGACGTGGATCCGCAAATGCGGCGACCGCAGAAGCGGTTCTTGACCGCAAAAGCGGTCCAGTGGATTTTTAAGTCAGACCGCATAAGCGGTCAGTTTGTCGCGTGTGCGGTAGCTGCAGGTGCGGTTATTTGACCGCTGAAGCGGAAATCAACCTGGGTTAAGTGAACAGTGGTTCACGATTTTGAAAGAGAAGAAAAATATTTTGGACTTCGACTTAGGAGGTTTCTTGGGCGATTTTGAAGAGGATTCGAAGGGGTTTCACTAGGTATGAATTATTGGACTCGGATTATGTTATTATGGTGTAAAAATATGGATTAATCACTGAATTTCAAGGAATTAAAGGTTAAAAATGGAGGTTAGGGCTTGAAACTTAAGAGAGTTTAAATGTGGGTTTTGAAAGGGAAATTGAACCCCGATTTTGGTAAATTTGATATGTACAGACTCGTGGCGAGACAAGGAATTTGGTGATGTAAATTTTGTAATTTTTCGAGAAGTGGGCTCGGGGATCGGGTTTTGCCAACTTCGAGATTTTTGGTATTTTTCGAGTTCTTTTGATTGGGTTATGTTTCTTTAGCCTATTGTAATGTATTCGTTGTGGTTTTGGCCAGATTCGACGTGCGAGGAGGTGGATTTGAGAGGAAAAGGCATAGCGGACTAGTCTTGTGGCCGGTTTGAGGTGAGTAATAGATGTAGATGATGACTTGAGGGTTTGAAACCCCGATATATCACATTGTGACGCTATATTGAGGCGAGACACGTACTCTACGGTGAGTGTGGGGTCGTTTGTGATCGGGTACTATGGCTTAGTCCATCCGAGTGATGTTCGTACTGTGTTATTGATTAGAAATTGATTGGTAAGCATCCTACTTGGATTGCTATGAGCATATTTGGGTTGTGTGCCGATTATTTGGATCCCTTAGGGATTATTATCATTGTTTCTATGATGCTTAGCATGTTTTCATGATATCAGTCCTGAGTTAAACACTGTCTCGAAATGATTAATAAATTTCTAAAGTTTTAAACACTTAATCTGTTATTCCTAATAATTGGAACTGAAAATGATAAACTTGACTGTGCCTGTGTGGCTTACATGCATATATCTGGACTGAGTGTGGATCGGGCTACACGCTACAGCGAATGCTACGATGATATTGCGCTTGGGCTGTAGGAGCCCCTCCGGAGTCTGAACCCCCACAGTGAGCATGGGTACCCAAATGGATCGGGTTGTACGCCGCAGCGGTCATGTGCATTGTATTGCATTCATGCTTTAACGTTTATCTGATCTAGCTGTTTCTGTTTTGTTGCCATTTCACCGTTAACTATGCTAAATTGTTAGTGTTAGCTTTACATTGTGGTATTTTCGGGATTTCTTACTTTCAGTCATTGTATATGTCTATTACCACTGAGTTGGAAGTACTCATTTTACTCCCTGCACCATGTGTGCAGATTCAGGTGTCTCGGGAGCATAGTTGAGCTATTTGCTGTTTTCAGAGCTTCTCAGGAGTTGTCGAGGTAGCTGCCTGACGTTCGCAGGACCCGACTCCTCCCCTATCCCTTTATTATTTCCGCATTTTAGAACATCAGCATTACTGAGGATTTATTTTTTGTTATCTTAGAGGCTCTAGACTCATGACCCCAGGTCTTTGGGAGATATTGGTTATGTCAGTGTTTCATACCGTCTCTATCTAAATTATTTGGTTAATAGACTTGTTAAACTATTAATTTAAATGCTATAAATTCGTAATGGGATGTGTGATTGGGCTGTGAGTATTAATTGGTCGGGCTTGCCTAGCAATTGTGCTGGGCGCCATCACGATCGGGATCGGGGTCGCGACAGATGACCTCTTCTGGTATATCATCCTCTTCTGAGTCTATATCCGTTTGTTGCATTGTTTCATTGCAAGTCACAATCATTGGTTCATCGTCAAAGTAAGTAATAGTAATGCTGTGTAAGAATAGAGTAAATGATAGAGAAAATAATAAGAGCAAGATATATGATAAACTAAAATACTTTGATTAAATTCATAATTTTTTGGAACATCAGAGCTCTTTTCAAAATTAAAGAAAATGCGGAAAGAAAATCAGCTAGTAAAAAAAATGAGATGCATGGTGCTTTTGTTTAGCCTTGCTACCCCGAAGCCTTCCGGGCCCTGACTGTTCTAATTGACCAATTGATGAGGCGGTCTCCTCGGTTCACAGCTTGTATGGAAGGGCCTTCCTCCCCTTCCTCCTCGAAAAGAACACAGCAGTCCATGTCATCATCCTCCAGAAAAAGATTCTTCATAGCTACCAATGCTTCATCTTCCTCTGACCCATATATAGTATCTGCCGGTTGGAAGGTCTGCTCCAGTCTAGGTATCGGAAGCTCTAGTGGATAGTAGGGGCCGCGCCATGGTGGCGACCAGTTCTGGAATTCCTCCCAAGTATAACCGTACCCTAAGCCGAATATAGTACCATGCTTCATTAGTTTGATGGGCTTAGTGATCCACTGGAGGTTTTTGCCGAGTCCCTTTCCAGGCTCGTATCCACACCAATTTAGGATACTTTCAATCTTGTTATCCCACCATTTATCCTTATCTACAGTGTTGACCCTTTCAATGTGGTGGTATGTTTCTCTGCCTATTCTCTTTCTTCCTTCGATCATTGGGATGGTCTGGCGACTATATATGGGGTTGCTACCATCGCCATGAATAATCACCTCCTGATGATTCCACTCGAACTTCACTGCCTGATGCAGGGTCGATGCTACGGCTCCAGCGGCGTGGATCTAGGGTCGTCCTAACAGCAAGTTGTAGGATGCCGATACATCTATCACTTGAAAGTCGATGTCGAACCATGTTGGCCCCATTTGCAAGCATAGGCTGATTTCTCCAATAGTAGACCTTTGGGACCCATCGAAGGCTTTGACATTGATGGCCCCGTCTTTGATCTCGTGCAAGCTCTTTCCCAAGGTTCTGAGAGTTATCAGCAGACAGATGTTGAGACTGGATCCTCCGTCGATCAAGACTCTAGTGATGAAATAATCCTCACATTGCACGGTGATGTGCAGTGCCTTGTTTTGGCTCAGTCCTTCCGGCGGCAGCTCATCTTTGTGGAAGGTGATTTTATGGCTCTCCAGCACTTGCCTTACCATATTTGCCATTTCACCTCCAGTTATGTTGCTAGGCACGTAAGCTTCGCTCAGTATCTTCACAAGGCATTCTTGTGTGCGTCAGAGCTTTGTAGAAGAGCTAGGATAGAGATCTGTGTTGGTGTTTTGTTCAATTGCTCCACGATCGAGTATTCCTTAGCTTGTATTTTCCTCCAAAGATCGTCGGGCCCAGTTTCAATAGGTCGTCCAGAGGCTTGCTTACTAGACTCAGCTAAGTGTTCTGGGGTGTAAACCCTCCCTGTTCTAGTCATGCCCTGCGCAGCAATTGTTTCTCCCATCTTAGTCTTCCCTTTCCTTCTAGCTTCAGCCGTGTAATCCCATGGTATGGCATTTGAGTGGAACGGTGTTATATCTGACATTGTCACAGGAATAGGTGCCCTTGGTGGTAGCACAACAACTTCAAAGGGAGCGGATGCTTTTAGAACTCCAAATTCAACCTCAATTGGCCCGGGCGCCTTTGCAGAAGGAGGCGCTTCAAATTCGAGGGGTGTAGACATGTTTACTTCATCGTCCCTGGAGGGCTGATTCTGTACAACAATTGGGTTAAGTGTAACCGCTGGTTTCTTTGGTTCATCCCCCTCAGCAATCAAACCTATCGACCCCTTGGGGTCCCAATCATCTTCGATCTCGATCATGTTAATGTCTCCACCTTTGTGATCAGGCAGAGGATTGTTGCAAACATTAGGAGCAGACTCTTTTGCTATGATGACCTTATTATCGATCAGGGTTTCAATCTTGTCCTTCAATGAGCGGCACTCGTCAAGGGTATGTCCCTTCATGCCGGAATGCTACGCACAAGTCTTATTAGGGTTGACCCACTGGGAAGGATTCTCTGGAGTTGTGGCTGGGATATGGGTGACGTAACTAGCAGCTTTAAGTCTCTCGTACAGCTGGTCAATTGGTTCAGCGATGGCTGTGTATTGTCTAGGAGGTCTGCGGTCAAAATTTGGCCTAGGTCTAGGGAAATTTTGGTGGGTGGGAGGTGATTGGTAGTGAGAGGGTTGAGCATTATAAGCTTGGTAGACAGGTGCTGGTTGAGAGTATCTGGGTGAGGTGGGTTGATATGTGAGAGGTGGAGGATTTTGATAGGAGGGTGTGGGTGCTTGGTAATTCGGGATAGGCTGATATGTAAGTGGAGGTGATGGGTAAGTGTGGTATTTTAGTGGTGATTTGGCTCCCTGTGCGACCATTATGGCACTCACATCCTTCTTCTTGGACGTGCCACCAGACTGTAAAGCCTTATTGGTGGCCTGTAATGCTTCAAGATTAGTAACCATACCATTCTTAATGCATTCTTCGATTCTTTCTCCCAGTTTGATGATATCGGAGAATTCCTGACCCTCGATCTTCATCAACCTCTCGTAATATTGGGGATCCTGAGCCCGGACGAAGAATCTATTCATCTATTCTTCTTCTAGGGCCGGCCTGACCTTTGCAGCTTCTGACCTCCAACGAGTAGCATACTCGCGGAATGTTTCGATAGGTTTCTTCTTCAAATTATGGATGTAGAATACATCCGGTGCATTCTCTGTATTGAATCGGAATCTATCCATGAAATCTGATGCCATGCCTACCCAGCTTGTCCATTTTTTGGGGTCCTGGATGATGTACCAGGATAAAGCATCCCCCTTCAGACTCCTCATGAAGAGCTTCATACGGATCTTCTCATCCTTTCCGACTCCAACCATCTTATCGCAATATGTCCTTAGGTGGACTCTGGTATCTCCTGTTCTATCGAACATTTCGAACTTGGGAGGTTTGTACCCCTTCGGAAGTTCAACATCTGGCTGAATGTAGAGGTCTTCATAATTCAACCCCTCGATACCTCTGTTACCTTCCACGCCCTGAACCTGGCTGGTCAACTTCTTGAGTTCTGCTGCTAAATTCCTGATAAGAGAGTCTTTGTCATCAGGCTCAGGTGCATTTGAGATTGGTTGAGTGTAGTGAGGTACAGTATCCACGTAGGTAGGAGTGTTGTGGAGATGGTCATTTGTGGTGTTCATTAGAGTGTTGTTTGAAGTGTGGCATGCATTGCAGTATTGGGTATGAATGGGTTGATATGGGGTGTTTTATGGAGGTGCAGGATTCTGGGTGTTGACATTAGGAGCGGTGAGAGAAAATAATTGGTTTTCCATGTTCCGAACTTGATCTAGTTCTTCTCAGAACTTCATTAGCTTCTGCTCAAGTTGGGAGCAGTTTCCTTAGCAACCGGGGTACCCTGAGGAATCTCAATTCTTTCAATTTCCTTTCTGGCGCTTGGATCTCCCATTCTACTTTTGTTCTTGTTCCGAATAGGACTCGGAGGAGGAGGAGGTGGAGGGCCCTTGGATCTTGTGAAGTATGATGATGATGCCAGAATGCACGAACTAACCTTTGGGGAAGGGGAATAAAACAAAAAGGTAACAAGTTAGTAAAGATTATGAGGAGAAAACGTTGCGATATTTAAAAACATAGTGCAAGAATATAAATCGTGTCCTAAATTGGGTGCCTCGCTGTGCCCGAGGTAGGCCTAGCGACAAATAGTTTTGGAGAACTTATAATGCTAAATGCCTCATTTTATTGATAAAAATAAGACGACTCCAAAACGACGCTAAATAACAGAAGGTAAAATATCACTAGTGGCCATTGGCCTTATTACATTAAAAAAAAAGACTCCTAACTACTTAGTCCCAGAAGGACCTTCCCCAGATTTGGCGTCTTTGTCTCCCTCGAACAGCTTCACCAACTCGCGTAGTCCTAGCAGCAAATAGGCTCGGGCCAAATGTCTGCCTACATTTCCTTCAGCGTTTTGACAGTCTTCAATCCTCTTGATGAACTTTCCTTCCAGCTTCACTAGACCCCGCTCCAAGTACCCTAGTCGCTTGTTGGCACTGATAGCCATATCTTTCCATTCCTCGATCAACTTCTGATGGGCTTCTTGTATTTCCCAGTGCTCACTTTCACATTCTCGAATTCTCTTGCACAGTTGATTATACTTAACCCGTGCTTCAGCGTGCTCGTCGATAATTCTGTGACCTCGGACGAACTCGGGCTGACCCATGCCATTGTCTTCCAACCAACCCGAATAGTGCAGCACACAACCAGCGTGATACATGTCTGGCTCAATATATTCTTTCCCCAAAACGAGTTTGCAGTGCCACAAATGCTGAGCTTGTCACCTGTGAGGGCTATCATCGTCCTAGAAATCAGTCCTGAAGTGACTCATTTCGTCGACCCTTGGTATGATTTGCTTTCTTCCGGCCTGCCTCATGGCTCGGAGAGGAACGTAAGGATAAGTTCCTCTCAAACGAAATAGTATGAGAAATGGTGCATCTCAGGATCGAACAATGAATTCATCCGTGGGGAACCACTCAACCATCCATTGTACCTGGTCCTCTTTTAGATTTTAAAATAATTCTACTCATCCTCTGGAGTCCTCTGGCTGAGCGAACATTTTAGGCATATAATTCATATGCCTTGGCTGGTGGAAGGTGATGTGATCATCCCAGTCTCTGCGTAGGATCTCTTGCCAGTATTCCCTTTTCTGGAGGTGTTCCATGAGCCAGAGCTGAAGTAATAAGTTGCAACCCTCAAAATGATTGCCCTTTTGTTGACAGTTGTCCAGGGCGCGGTATATCTCAGCAACGATCATGGGCATTATACTGAAAGTCTACCCGTCAATTCCTTCTATCAAAGTCTTGGTTACCATGGCCAGTCTGGTGTGGATCCTAGCCTTCTTCATAGGGAACACCATCATTCCCAAAAAGCAAAACATAAAAACGAAGACCCTTCGGTGGATATGCCCCAATGAGGTGAGGGCGAACTCGTATGAATAGGTGCGGTATGACTTGCTATGGCCGTACCTCTCGTACAGATAGTCGAATGGGATGTAAGAGTCCTTCGGGCAAGTTAAATCTGGGTTCTTCTTCGATCCCATCATCTTAAGGAAACCCCTACCTTTACGATTCTCTACCATAAGCAAACCCGGAGTATCCCAAGGAATTCCAACTAAACCTCCTATTTCTTCGAGCAAAAGAGTTATTTCAAGGTCCCCGAAGTGGAACACGGACTTGTCACTATCCCAGAACAATGTCGCAGCCTCTATGATTCTGTTGTCAGGCTGAATTTCTAGAAGAGAAGGTAAATTCCCTAAGTATTTGCGGACGACATCTGATCACTGGAGTGGAGGTCTTTCCACCAATTCAGCAGCCTTGGATGAATGTTGGTTACCATGCCAAATCTGGGGATTTCGTGCCTCATTTTCTGCAAAACAAAGCGTTAGGCCCCTACCCCACCGGACTCGATTATTTAAACCAATAATTATCATAGAAAGCATTTAGTTCTCCAAATAAATGCACAAAACATGGAGGTGTTCGTTTGGGTTTCAAGGAGACCCGATAGACTTTGGACAAGGCTATTCTAATGAGTCATTATGTGAACAACATAACTGACTCGGCTAGGTTTGACCATGATGCATGTACAGTTTAACGGAGTAAGGTTTTTATTGGGGTATTAGACAGGTACCCTTGAGCGGACAACTCAAGAGGGAAAGGCACGGAACCGTCGACTGCATCACTGATTGACTGGTTTTACCGTAAATACGCCTTTGCCAAATTTAAGGGGTGATAATATTGGAAGAGCGCAACCACTCATTATAAGCGTTGCTATAGTATTTGTTTGGCACGAGTGGAATATGATGTTGAAGATGCAATTTACAAGAATGAAACAAATTGACATGTATTTTCTTGTTCATACAATAATTATTTATAATAATTGCTCAAAATTACAACGGTACTAATGGAAAGCGGTAAATGAAAGTAATTAAAGAAAAAGAAAAAAAAGAAACAAAAGAAACAAGTCAGTTTCGAATAAAGGTATTAAACAAAAGCAATAAAAGAAAGCAATAAAGTCACATATAACATGAAATGGTAAAAGCAAAGGAATCCCCAGCAGAGTCGCCATGCTGTCGACGCCCCTTTTTTTCTCTAAAGCGAAAATCGGGTTTACGACATTTGGGAAAGACAACTCTATTCCCGTTTGGGAATTGGGTTTTTGGATTTGAAGAGTCACCACCTAATGATTATAGTGCACTAGGACACTATAAGGAAGAATTTGAGATGAAGAACCAGAGTTTGGGTAAGGGCTAGAAATTATCTCGAGGGGAAGGTATTAGGCACCCCTCATGATCCACTAGTGTGGTTCCCGGCCATGTTACAATTGTGACTTTAAGCAAGAAAACATGAGTAGACAAGCAAGATTTACAAATACAAAGGGGTTTTCATATAATAGTTGCAAATAATTTGAAACTAAAAGGAAGTTAAAGAAGCTGAAATTTTGCATAGAAAGTAGTTTTAAAATTTAGGATAAACGAGTGAAGAGGGGGAAATTTTACATAATTGCTGGAAGTAACAATTAAAGAAGCTGAAATTTGAAAAGAAGTAGTTTTTCAAAATAGAATAAACAAGTAAAGGGAGGGGGTCCTACGTTTATAAATAATATGGATCACCCCACACAACACCCGGTAACCGTTTATACACGTGGTGTTATCGCGTGGTCAACATATCCATATTCTACCCTTCCCATCCTGTTAAGGTATTAAAGCACGGAATGTCTCGTTACTTATTACATGCTAGTACCCGTCCCAATCCTATCAGTCCCGGAGGCAATTGGACTACTAGTCCTAAAGGGAGAGGGGTTTGGGGCTTTTTAGGAGTTTTCAAAGGACAAAATACTAAGGCGTCAATCACAACACATAAAGCAAGTAAAGGGGGGAAGCGAATAAGCAAGTAGGGCTCAAATAAGCCTCCTTGAATCATATAAATCCATAGAGTTTAGCATGTCTTACACGTACTGGTTTGGTCTTAAATTAAATAAAGCGACGAGCAGACTGGTTCACCACATATTTTTAGACGGGAAGTCTGCATTAGGGTTGCTCGAATGCAGTGTCTAAAACTGATCTGATTGATTAATTAATCCTTTGTCTAAGTGTTGGAAGAATTACTGATTTTAAAATATGAACTGATTATAAAGCAAAGTTACAGAGTAAAAGTAGTTTTAGAAAAGAAGGTACTGCTCTTGAAAAGGTTTAACGGAAAAAAAATGAACTTGAGAGGACATGCAGATTACTTGGAAAAGAGTTTCATGAGTTTCAGAAAAATGCAGATTCGTTTAGAAAAGATCTGTTACTTTACGAGCTTCAGTAAATATTATTTTTTTAAAAGGGTGAATGCTAATTTGAATGAATGAAATGGCTCAGATTCAAAGCTCCTATAGGCATGCTCTCTATGCGTTAACTGATTTGGACCTTTTAAACAGGAGTGCTGTAGACATGGTATCCATATACAATTTTGTTGTTAAGCCTAATTTGTTTGCCTAATGACGTTATTATATGCAGAAATGCAAATCCCTATAGGCATATTTTCCATATGCTTAGTTGTCAAGCCTAATTATTTGCCTAATGGCATTATTATATGCAAAAATGCAAATCCCTATAGGCATGATATCTATATGCTTAGTTGCAGAAATCAAATGTTAAGTCCTATAGACATGTTTTCTACGTGTGAAGTTGCACAAATCAGAAATAAATCCCTATAGGCATATTTTCTACGTGTGAAATTGCACAAATCAGAAATAAATCCCTATAGGCATATTTTCTACGTGTGAAGTTGCACGAATCAGAAATAAATTCCTATAGGCATATTTTCTACCCTTAGTGCGTAAAAGTAAACCCCCCTCCCTTTTTATTAAATCCCCATGAGTTTATAAAAATTATTACAGACCAGAAGAGTACAACTGAAATAAAAAGTACATCAGGAATTATCAGCTACATCCGAGCAGCCTAATTCAGACGTAGTGTCTAATAATATGAGATTGAGCCACTTCCGAGATCCAGATTTCCAAGGCCTTCTCTTATCTAGGGTGTTTCAAAGATCAAAGGGGTTTCAGGAACCCCAGGCAGTGCTTACACCCAAGATGCTAATCAAAATGAGTTGTAGTGCAGTGTGGAAAGGCCAGCCCTCAGGTGTCCAAGTTCAGAGGGAGCTCAGGGGTCCCTAGGCAAGGCTCACAAGAGAAGGGCAGAACTTAAGTTCTAAGAATGAGTGCAAGTGCAATAGAGAGTGGTAGGGAGTGCCAAAGCAGGATGGTGATCATACCTAACCATGAGGTAGGCTGGCACACCCCTGACTAAACCTGTTGGCCAAACATTGGAGAGTAAGGACCTATTGAAGGTCAAGCCATGGCATGGGCAGTAATTAGAATACTGTCAGGCCAAAGCTTTAACTCAGCACACATAGTAAGGGAATGGGTATGGGAGATTGAAAGAGCTTAGGGCCCAAAGGGTCCAGTTCATATCCATGGACAATAACTTCATATATATTGCCATGTTTTGAACCATAGCTCAAAACACATAAGGGGATATAGGAATGAGATTCATTACAAGAAGTGAGCAGGATATAAGCACATTGCACAGAGATTAAATACTTCGGACATTAAATCAAACATGGACATAAGAACTGGTAAGTAAACACATTGGAGTTGAGGCTAGAATTAAAACTAGGACATACCAGTTTCAGAAAGAAAGAAGAAATCTTGTAACAAGCCACAGTACAAATAGCAGGAGTATACTTATGCGTGTGAGTGTGAGTTCAGAAAAAGACTCGAGTGTTGGTCGTGTGTGTGCTAAGAAAGGAGCAGGTATTTATAGTTTGAAATCAGGTAGGGAACAAGGTAAGAAAATAATCATGTATCAATTAGAATCAATCAGTAGCAGAAAATCCTTTTAATTGAGGAATTCAAATTTGAACGATAAAGGGCAGAAATTATTATTTAAGGAAGGAGATCAAGTAAACATATTGTGCATAGCATACAAATAAGGGGCAAATACATAGGGGTTGTAATTAAGGAAAGAAAATTTGAAATACACGGTTAAGTAAATAAGGCAAGAACAAAGTAAATCAATTAGTACATAGTAAATCAGGGAATCAAGGATTCAAAATCACTAATGAATCAAGTCAGAAATAGGGGAATCGGAAGGTTAAAGAGAGTTTTCCAATAAAACAAGGAAAGAATCAATCATGCTTACACAAGGAAGTCTGAAAATCAGTCCCAAAATTCTAGAGGAACAATCACTGTATATAAAGAATGCACAACATTGGGCGTGTGAGGTTAAATCATGGCAAAGAGAAACAGTAATGCTAGAGAAACATGATAGTCGTATAGGCTAATCTAGTAACAGGGGAAGGGGGTATCAGAAACTTGCCAAGGAGGTCAAATAAACAAGGTCTTACAGATTTTAGCAAAAAGTCATAACCAAATGGAGAAACAAAGTTGAAACAAAGATGAAACAACTTCAGGAACTCAGAGATTAGGGATTTTGAAACCAAGCAAGATTAGAGATGATAAACACGCAAAGCACGTAACAAGCGGCCTCCAAACTCGAATGAAACCCACAAATTCTAGGGTTTTACCATTAATCAAGTCTAGAGACGAAAACAAGCAAGTCAGGCAAAAAATACTAACGAAATAAGTTCAGAAAACTCAAAGGGACTGAGACCTTAAACATGTATTCCCCGGAAACTTCATGAAAACATAATAAAAGAAAAATCGTGCAAAACACAGTAAAAGAAAGCACATAAGAATCACAGTAGAGCATGTAAAATCAGAGAAACCCTAAGTCAGAGAAGATGAAGGGTTTGCAAGCAAACTTTTGAAAGAAACTTTGAGAAATCGTTTGAAAACCTTAAAATAAACATAGATCTAGAACGATCTAGGGAAATCAGGAGAACCTCGAAAGGCTAGGGTTTCAGAAGAATCCTAGAAGCGAGAAAGCCTGGAAAAGTCACGATCTAAGCCAGAGAATATCACGATCAGGCTCAAAAGACCAAGAGCCACCGGAGCAAGGCCGGAGATGGCCGGGATCTTCGAATAGGTGAAGATCTGAGTGAAGACCTTCGAGGTCTGGCCTCGATTCTTCAAACAACAGGCATGCAGGAGCCATTGGAGGCAGGTACAGGCCTTCAATGGCTTTGGAAGCCATGGATTCAGGCGGTTTTGGGTGGTAACCGGAGGAAGGCGGATAGGGTTAGGTTTAGGTCTTAGAGAGAATCAGAGAGGAGAGGGGATTCGAGGGCGGCGGATTAGGAGGAATGAGCGGAGTAGGGTAGTCGTATGGGTTAAAAAAGGAAAGGGTGAATAGGGGCCGTTGATCTCTAAGATCAACGGCCAGGATAAAAAGGAGTTTGGGTCGGGTTATTTGGAATTAGGTCATGGGTTAGGTTTAAACGGAATTGGGTTTGGAATTTGGGCTGAGATTGGACCCAATTTTAAGGCTAAAATTGAAATAGATGGGGCTAGTATTTAAATAGCCAATTTTTCTTTGTTTAATTTTATAAAAATAGTAAAAATGACTTTGGAAGAAATCAAAAGCAATGAACACCTTAATAATTTATAAATATAAATTAAAAAATACTGGAACTAATTTTGTAATTATAAAATACTATTAATCGTAAAATAGGCTATGACTACAAATATATGCAATTTAGCATTAAAAATACCAAATAAATTCGTAAAAATATGCAAAAATTACCTTAATTATATTTTGGTATAAACATGAGGATAAAATAAGTTATTCACAAAAATATGATAATTTTGAAAATAATTACTGGATTTTGTTGTATTAAAATGGGCAATAAATTGGTTTAAAAATTATTAAAAATTTGGAAAAGTACCAAACTCTTGGGTGTGCTTATATATGCACATATATGCTACTTTGGAAGTATTTTGGGTATGAAAATACTTAGGATAAAATTGGATATAAATAGTCGTTATTTATTTTTATTACTCACTGGGTCGGAGTACTCACATTGCTCCCTACACCGTATGTGCAGATACAGGCATAGCTGAGTTCGTTCCAGAGCGCTGATTCCTTCCAGACCAGGCGGACTAGGAGTGACGAGTTAGCTGTCGACGTCCACTGCCCCGTTTTCTCCCTTATCTTCTGTATTTACATTATCTTCAAACTTTGTTCCTAGTTCCAGACTTTGTAGAATTCTAGTAAACTCTGTAGTAGCTCGTGACTTGTGACACTCCGATTTCGGGCTGTGTCGGGATGGTTCCCTGTTTTATCACTTTTCTTCCGCATTTATGGTAATTTTATTAATGTTTTGGACTTATTCATGCTAAGTAGCTATTAAAGAGGTGTCGATGTTCTGTTGGCTGGCCTTGTCTTCACGCGAGGCGCCATCACGACCGGATTTGGGAATTAGGTCGTGACATTTAGAATGGCCAAAAACTCTTGGGGTAAATGATTTTATAATTGTTAAGACAAGTCAAACTCGCGGTCAAAGATTGACCCAAAAAGTCAACTCTAGTCAATGGGTCAAAATTACCGGACCAAGACCATCTATGAGTTCTTCTTGATGAGAGGATTCCATAACTTTAATCAAAACCAAATTTCGACGCATTTGTTCTTTCAAATTGATAAATTAGGTTGAATAATCCTAGACTTTATCAATTTATCAAATTTCACCATATTTATACCAAAAGTATTTTCTCATAATCACGTAACAAACTCAAATAAAAGTTAAGGATTATTAACTTGATGATTTGGGTTGAAAATCCCTATTTTCCTCTTCTCGTTTCCTCTCTTTTTCTCCTTTTTTTCCTCTTTTCTCTTATAGCATTTTGTTTCTCCTTTTGTTTCTCGGCTTCTACTTCTTTTCGATAACAGCGTTGTTGGTTTCTTTTGTTCTTTCAAATTGGGCTTTACCCTTTTTACTTATTTTTTTCAACCCTTAATTCTTTTTTTCTTAACTCTCTTTTAATAAATTATAAATTAATTCCTCATTAAAAGTTGAGGTTATTACAGCATTTGGCTGATTTGTGATTGTATTTTCGCAGCTACCTGGTCATCCCGACTATGGACAATTTTGATTACTCCATCCATGTTATATTGTAATTGTAGTCTTTTTATCTGTTTTCGGGTTTAGGTTATCGGAAATTGATTGGTCATTATTCAAATATATGAAATTGATTGTTTATTTGTGCTTTTGTCTATGAGATACTTATCTATTTTTTAATAACATTAAATACATTAATAAAGGATGAGTATTGAGATACAACTTGCATTGAAGAAAATTTGGTTCCTTTTTGGTGTTGTTAAGTGCAACTTCTCAAATTTTTATTTATTGCTGTCCTTTTTGGGGTGAAAAATTACATAAGTGTTTTCATAGGTAGAACAATTTGTCATTAATTACTAGGTAAGTTTATTTTATGGTCAAAATTATTATAAAAATTATTTTCTAAAGAAGAAAAAAATTGCCACTCAGTTTCTAATGGGTAATTTAGTAAATTAACTTTGACTTAGGTTATTGTCATTCTTCAAAGCCAAAGAAAAAGGAACTACATTAATCAAAATGGTAGCCTAGGAAAAAGTCACATGACATAATCAGTTAAAAATTAATTATTAGAAATTAACTATCAAAAATTAACTACTCAAACATAGGTGAGAGTTGATTTAGGTTAGTTAATTTCTTTGTTTTATTTTTAATTCATTATCTTTTTTCTTTTTGAAATAAAAAAGTATATTTATTCATTAAAATTCAGACAATATTATTGAGAATAATAAAATAATTTTTTTTAAATAAAATCTCAAGGGTAATAAATATATATCTTCCTTTATATTACACAGAAAAGTAGCAGATAAAAATATTAAACAGTAATATGCTAATAATTTCTATTAACAATGTAATTATACTAAATATTGGATAATATAATGAAGAAAAATACAGAACAAAAATCTTATTCGATAAATATATAAGTATCTTTAATTTAATAGAGATTTTATCCATTACAATTCAATCAATATCTATTGTATCTATATAAAATAGGAGAAGTAAACCATTGTGATGATTTCAAGTGTAACATCAAAAAATTAACAAGTGTCAAATTTTAGGACAAAGCTCCAATAAATTTAGAGATTCAAAAATTATTTATACAAAAAAAAATGATTAAAAAAAAAAGACACAAAGAAATTAACTGCTCGAACATGGGTTAGGGTTATTTTAGGTTAGTTAATTTTTTCATTATTTAAATTATTTTTGCTTTTCTTTTTTAAAATAAATAATATATTTATTCATTAAAATTCAAATAATATTATTGAGAATAATAGAATAAATATAAAATAAAATATTTCAAGAGTAAAAAAAAAATATATATATATATATATATATATATATATATATATATATATAT